>SCLH01000446.1:146527-168133 GCA_004367855.1 Oikopleura vanhoeffeni | reverse complement strand
TTTATTCCTAATAAAACTTGAAAAAAATAGATTTTTACTTGCACTGGGACCCTATCACGATGCATTAGGTTTTATTGGTACAAAAATGGAATTATTTACAATAGATGGAAAACACCCGTTCAACATACTTGTAGTAATGCTACTGTACAGGGTTCTTCTTAATTATCAAATTTATAACAGTCAGCTTCTTACACTGCGAGATTTAATGATACTTTTTATGAAAAAATATTATTTTTAAAACTCATTTACGAAGTTACGGAGTAATTATTCCATAGTTCATGTGAAATGTGCAAATATATGCGCCTCTTTTTAATGTTTATCAAAAATAACCATTGTTACGATCAAAAAATTTTAATAAGACACTTTGAATTAAAAAACATAAAAAATGGGATATCAAGATTCCTTACTCTGCTTTCTCACTCCGCGTCATCGCTGTGGATGCCAGAAAAAGATTGCTGACGATCAATCACACGAGTTGTCAACTTTTTCAGAGATCGTTGTGATTTGATTGCCCCGATCCTTTTCTGACGTCACAGTTATAACGCGTGAGCGAAAAAGCAGGAGAAAGAGTATTATCTAAGATATTCACCTTTAACCACATGTTGAGATGCTTGTCCATGCTCCGACTGAACAATTTTAATTCCTAGATTAGTGAAGTGATTTTTTGTGCCAGAAGACGGGAAAAGATGGGTACGCGCTTTTCCGCCTTTTACCCCCCCCCCTCAGATGTGAGGGCAGATATGTGAGTGTCTGAACAATAGTATATCCCTTTACGAGAAAGTAGATATTTTTTAATTTGGTCTAGTACATTAAGTAGTCACTTAACGTACAACTGTAAATAAAAAACCCAAACAAGAAATATCGTACCTTCCTCGTAAAGGGATATAGCCATATCGAAAAAATGACTGTCTATGTGCGATTTATTCATACGTCACAAAGAGACATTGTCAATCACATCAACGACGATTGTCAGAATCCTGTTATTTCATTGGGACACTGTTGTGCTTGTGACGTTATGACAAACAACTTCGACACATAGGCATCATTTTCGATAATCGAAAGTTTTGTCCCAAACAATTCGACGATATTGGGCACTATTTGGCGATATTGGCAGTTTCGGCGATATTGAAGAACAGGAAATTTGTTTGAAAAAACGAAAAAAACTAGTAGGCATTCGAAATGGGACACATAATTTCATTAATTTTTTTTTTCAATTGTTGAGCAAGAGTTTTTAACACAAAAATTAACAACAAAGTAATTTAGGAAATTGAATCTTAAAAAAAATGGTCATTCATGACGCACTCAAGTAATTTTCAGGTCAACTCTCAAAGGCTCACGCAATTTGAGATATTGGCACTTCGGTGATGGCAGTATTCCTGTATCAAAACAAAGAGAAAATGAATGGCACCTAATTATAAAATTCGTAAAATATTAACGAATTAAAATTAAATTCGATACGAATTAGTATTAATTTAATGCAAATATTTATTGATTTTCCAGTTATTTTGGTTAAATCTTGACTTAATTAATTACAGAATTTGGATTTTTAACGGTTATGTAGCATATACAACTTATTGCGCCGTTCACCACCTCCGGCCATATTTCCAAGGTACAACATGCTTAACTTCGTTCTGATATACTTCTATGTCAAGTAATTTGCCGACGAAAAATATTTTTTAAATGTTAACATTTATCAAGGAAAATAAACACGTAAAAAAAAGGTGTAAACCGCTTAAGGCATAAAAGGCATAGAGTGGCTTTCATTTTTTTTGAAAAGACCGGAAATGACAAAATAATTGAAATAAACGTTCAAGGATGCAAATCGCTCACAGAGTTTGTCGATTATTTTTAAAAGAGTGAATAAATTTTTTTTTGAATGATCGTTCAAAAATATTTTTTTTACTTTTTTTTCTTGATTTTTGACAAAAAAACCAAAAAAAACGGTAATAAAACTTACGAGACCGGAAATTGAATCTTAATTCCGAGAAGTACTTTTAGGAAAATTCAATTATTTATCGTTACAGTTAAGGTTTCTTGTTCTGAGGTCTCTGGACTGACTTTTTATTTTTACCAGAGAGTAATTAATTAAAAGAATCATAAAACTTGAAAACTCTAGCATTTGAAAAATAATTCACTTTTCACAGCGGAAATGAAAAGCTGAAAAATTTCAATTGTCTTAACATATTATATCGAAATTAAGTCTAGATCCTTAATCTCAATGAGCTTACAACAATTAAGTTGCTAACCACTTTTTACTTTATTCAAATATGAGGTAAAAGCAATCAGTAAAAGTGGCTCTCATGGCCTCAGGGGGATATCAATACCCAAATAAAGTCAGGGGTATCAAAAAATTATTAGTCTGATAGTAAGTTGGAAAATTTTTTTTGTCTAACAAATTATAGCGTATTCTGGTCAAAAAAAAAGAACATAATATTTTTTCAGTCTGAAAACAAGAGTGGAAAAAAGCTCAACTGAAATTTTGGTATCATGATTAATACGTACAAATTACATCTTGCTTAAGGGGGTAGCAGCGATGTGGCAGACTGGCGCAATTTAATTTACGAAAATAATTAGTTGGTTAATTTTTTGTGCTTATTATCGTTAGCTGAACCACAATAAATGTGTATCAGCTCATTAAATCATTTTATCTATTTAAGGAAACGATTTGAGGTCAAACTTTTATTTATAATTCGTAAAATTTTCGAAAAAATTCAAAGCATTATGAAAATTTTAAGCATTTTCGGCCAAAATTTTATCTGATTAATTTTTTAAATCTGTGAATAAAAACAAAAAAATAGCCACTTTAACTCTTTTTTATGCATGTTACATATTTTCTGACTGTGTTTGAAAAATCATGAAATGTTTTTGTCATTTTGTTGCGACTCTTTTGAGAATATTATGAAAATTTTCCGCAAATCAAGTCCAAAATTTTAATTAGTAGTTTTTTGAAATCTGTAAAAAAAAAGCCAAATACATGTGAAATTTTCTGTATCTATTTGTTTCCGTATTTCAACGATGCAAGGGGCAAGGAATATTGTTTCTGAACTCTGATTAAATTTACAACACTTGCTGTGAACCGGTTTTGTGCCATTTGGCACGCAATTTATAAATTTTTCTCCTCAAAAAATCCATAAAAATTCGGGTGTATAGGCTACTTTTTTTTGAAGTCAGGACATTTTTAATATTTAAAACTCAATTGAAGGTCAATTTTTTTCCTAAAAAGCTGTTTTTCTTCTATTTTCATTGAAAAAACTTTCATATGGAAAATTTTTTCATGTGGATAATTATTCTCCACTAATAGTGCATTACACGAAAATGTCTGAAGTTTATAATATTGCCTTTAAAAAAAATCCCACATCGGGTCAAATTGGAAATGGAGTTGTATGAAAAGTGGTTTTTGATATTTTTACAGATACTTAGTTAGGTTGAAAATATGCACAGGCAAAATGATTTTTGATATTTTTACATAGTTAGTTATGTTTAGGAATTAAAAATTAAACGTTTGCAAAAATGAACACTTTATTGAAGACAAAAAACATAAAAAAAATTTTCACATTTTTTTCTTTCAATAAATCACTCCAAAAAATGTACCAATCTGCCACATCGCTGCTACCGCTAGGGCGTTTAGGGGGTGATAACGTCCAGCAGATGGTTAATTTTTCAGGGAACTATATGAAAAAAAAATGTGGAAAATTTATTTTTTTATTTTTTTCTTCAATAAAAGTGTTCATTCTTACAAACCGTTTTACACTTTTTATTTCCTTTAAACATAACTAACATATAGTAAAAAATACAAAAAAATCATTTTAGCAACTTTCATATTTAATCCACTCATACCGGACTATAGAATATTATTTTTAAGACGATATTAAAAACTTTCGAACATTGTCGGTGTAACTCCGATTAAAATTATATACCCAAATTAAAATATATAAAGACACAGTCGAAAATTTCTTCAATATCTAAAGGTTGTTTCATAAAAGGTAAAAATTGGCAAAAAGTGAGAAAAACAGCTTTTTTTGACGATTAAAAATCTACCGTAAATTGCGTTTTGATATTAAAAAATGTCTGACTATTAACAAAAATGCGGCCTATACACATCATTTTGATTGAGGATTTTTCAACAACCATACCAAATTATATAAAGATTCAGTACCGAATGGCCACTATAATCCAATTGCACATCAAGTGTTAAAAATATTCATCAACAGTTTCAAAATGATAATCGACGAACTACGTTAGTTGAATACGAGCGAATTTAATAGATGCCAAAAATATAATTAGATATCTGCAATGATAATTTATGGAGAGTTAAAAAACTCGCAAGAAAAATTTGGACTTGATTGGGGAAAGTTTCATATTGTCTCTGAAAAAGTCGATGAAAATGAAAAATAAAATCTTTATGATTTTTGCAAACAGCGGTCAGAAAATATGTAGGATCCATGAGAAAAGTTAAAGTGGCTATTTTTTGGTTTTTCCCACCAGATTTCAGTTATTAAAACAAAAAAAAAGTTTTGGACAAAAAATGCGGAATATTTTCATAATGCTCGATTTTTTTTCAAATTTTTACGATTTCAAAGATGAAAACCCGAACTCAAATCTTTCCTAAAATAGATAAAAATATTTTATGAACCGAAACATATTAAATCGGTTCAGCTAACTATAATAAGCTGACAAATATACTGACTTACTATTTTCTGAAGTGTATCATTGACTCCAGGATTCCCGGGTTTTATGCCAACCCCCTAACTCGAGATTAATCTCAGACAAAATTGATCACTTTTAAAAATTTAAACCTTGATTACCCCACTTATGCTGATTTTGGTACTCCCCTACTGCACGAGTAGTGCTTTCAAAACACACACATTTAGTATTTGCTTAGGTTGCCTGACCTAAACACTAGCTTTTCATGTTGACATTAATATTTTATGCTGTCTAAATTGCAAGACTTACCCGGTTCAAAGAAAAATATTATGCAAAAGGTGTGTTGGAAGGCTATTTTCCACTACCAGGTGGTGCGGGTGCGGAAATAATAACGCCAAATGATTCCCGGTCTAAAAGTAACTTTAAAGTATAATTGTAGATTATTATATGGTTTCATACTGTTTTAACTACATAAAACAAACATTGCATCCAAATAATGCATTTCCGGTCTGATGAGAAATTTCTAAAAGTTACCAAATTCTTAAATTAAAAATAAGGGAACTTTCGGGGATCTGTTTCGATATTCCGCTGGCCAAAAATGACACTTCCCCAATAAATTTTGGGCTCATGTGATTTGAAATACGCTCGTGCAGGTGGGGTTAACTCCAAGTAACTTATGGTCACGCGTGACCATTTTCCGTTTTTCTGTATTATTTAACTTAAAGTCTAGAAACATTTTTATATTAGAGATTCTACTGGAGTTAAGGCGGGTTAAGACATTTTCGAGTTACATCAGAAATTTAATTTCGTTTTTGCACTGTACTTGATAATTTGCAACATAATTTATGTGACATAAAATATTTCGACGATGAAGGTATTGAAAATATAGCAAAAGCGATAATACATGCAGTTATTGTGTAAACATAAATTAAATTACAGAAATTTTATCAGCTGGCGTTCGAAAAAAAACAGTTTTCAAAGCGGAATAAATTTCGAGGCAATTTCATTACAAATCAGTCCATAAATTTAACTAATGTTTAAAAGAAAACACAAGTTAGTTCTCAGTTTCTTAAACATCCTTGGACTGGAATCTGCGTAAAATTTAAAATATGTGACCGAATTCCATACCAAACTTATATAAACCAACTATTTGGGTTAAAAATATTTTTATGGGGTACGCTCTGGGAAATATTTTCTCGAATTAACGTCAAAAAACGCTCCAAATCTAAATATTTGCTGGTTTCAAGGATCAAAACGTCGGTTCATGTTCGCCTGTAATTATTAAGATCCTCTTCTTTTGACTTCTCAAGGTTACGGACTACAATATACGATTGGAAAAATAAACGTTCACTCAATTCTCACAAAAGATAGTTGAGTTTTAAAAAGGGCTTATTTTTCTCCAGCACATTGCTGGAAGCACCCACAATCCCCTTAAGAAATAATTTATTTTGTATTTTAAGTACGTAGTTAAACTCTTTAGAAAGTTGGCAGTACTATTGAGAGCATCTGATATTTTAATCTACAGTCAGAAAATGATTTTCAGTAGGCGTCCCTAAAAGCACTAAAAAGCCTACTCCTTATTCATTCCTCTGAGGAATTTCCTCATCATTTATTATTTGTAATTCAACTTCTATATCTTTAATCGAGGAAGAACGAGCATCCTGAATCAAAGGCGGCGAATTAATTCGGCTTTTGTAAATGACTCATCTGATTGAGTTTTTAGACAGCTCAAACTCAGCACAAATATTAAGAGAAAAATAAATTAACAAAAAATGGTCCAAATCAGACCATTGTTTCCAATTTTTTAACAAAAACTTATAATTAAACAATTTCAGTAATCTTAGAAAAAAATCATAAAATGGTCCGCTTCGGACCAATTATTTTTTATGTGGTTATTCACTGGATACTTGTGCTCAGTTTTAGCTATCTAAAAACTTAATCAGATTGGTCGTTTTCAAAAGCCGAATTAATTCGCCGCCTTTAACTCAAGATGCTCGTTCTTCCTCGATCAAAGATATATATTATATGACATATATGACATTATATGACATATATGATATATAGATGCACATCACAAAATGGCGCCCTTTTTGTTCCAACTTTGCCCCTAGTGGTCAAAACAGCTTATTTGGGAGCCTCACGCAAAAGCCTATTCCTTCTTGGAAATATATCTTTTTATCACACTTTGGTTAGAAAATGCTGTTGGGTGATTTTTGGAGACTTAAATATACTAGAAAAATCTCCCAACAGCATTTTCTAACCAAAGTGTGATAAAGGGATATAGAAAATTTTCAATTTATGCATCAAATGCCCCGCAAAGACTTGATTAATGGAGCCTTGCCAAAATGGAGCTACTTTTCCGATTTTTATCTCCAAAGTCTCAAGAACGACTTGTGAATTTCTAGTTTCTGTTAAAATTCTGAAATATAAATTTTCTGAAACCTACTTTATTTGAAAAGAATTCGAAATTCAGAAAAAATACTAGGGGTTAGAGAACTCAGTGACAAATTTTCTACAAAATAGGCCAATCAAAAAAGTTATCTGATAAATCCTAATTATCGTCACCCACAGTGTGGGTCATCTTGACTGTTCTCTGGCTATTACGGTATCAAGTACGTTTTTGCATCAAAAAAATAATATGCATTTTTATACTCCACTTGATGTCACATGTCTAGACCCTCCAAGCCTATGTTTGCAATCAGACCAAATGCCGAATGAATAAAATGAAAAATTTAAAAAATTATCGTCAGAAATGAGAAAAGACTATATTTACAAAATTGTTAAATATAAACGATATCTTTCATTACGCTTCATTAAAAATTGCGGTAGAAGTACGCCTAGGTCCGCCCGCATTCTTGCGCAAACGTAAAACTTGCTCATAAGAAAGCCCGTAAAATTTGACATATGATACGATAAAAAAATTAAGGCAAAAAATGGCCCATCAATATCAATTTGCATTTTAAGTGGTTCCGCCTACACATTTTAATGAAATTATGATTGTAAGAAATCTATGTCTGATCTATTCTAGAATTCCAGGAATGTTCGAAAAAAAGGTATTTTCAAAAATATAGCGGATTTATTATCTCACCCAACGATTCACGTAGATTTGTGTTAAGAGTTTATAAATAATTTAACCTCGAAATTCGGTCTTTTATATCTTCCAATTTATCTGCCGAATACGAAATCGGTACATTATAGTAAGGTGCTTCCCTAGGCCCAAGAAGCCTGAACCAACCATCAGCAGGATTATTGAATAATTCTTGAAACGAAATCGAAAATCCTCCAATTAGATCGTCTTCCGTCAAAGCGTCCCAGTCAAAAACTTCAATTAAAATTCTGCCCTTTTCATCATCAGGATTTATGAACAGGCACATGTTTTCGTCCCAAACTGGACTTAGAGAAGGGATGGAAATTACCTAATTTTTTGAAAGTTAAGTTTAAAAAAATTTAATGGTTATTGATTTCATTGGCTCATCTTGTCCAACATTTTTCTGGTTATTTTCAAAGTGAAGATTTTGCTTCGAAATGTTTAATTTAAAAGTGAAATTTTCATAATTTTAATAATCCCAGAATTTCCGAAATACCCAAATCACGAACTAGCGTAGTTTTTGATGATTTTTTATAACCCTTGATCACACTTTTGATAATATAGGTCGATGACCAATCAGCTTGGCCGAATTTGGCTTGGCAGAATATTTCATCGACCTAGATTATCAAAACAGTGAACAAGGGATTTGCGATTTATGAACTCTAAGAATGCTATAGACCAACTACATTTTTATGATTTAGGAATGCAAAATTTTTGCTCTATAGACCCTTTGGCGTACAAATTTCATCAAAAGAATATTCGGGTATGATTAACTGAAGAAATCATTAGCAATCACAGTCTAATAATAATAGTCTGATTCTGAACACATATCATGATAGAGAGCAAAACCAAATATTCACGAAAAATGATATGTTTTCGTCAAAAATGCCAATTTGCGCCTTTTCTTGTCGATTTGGAATTAAAAGCTACAAATTCAGGAATTTTTTTTAGACATTGTACAGTACAATTTGTACGACAATTTTTGACTGAGAAGACTTGGAAAATCCGATCCCTGGCTTAGCGAACGTTTTTTAATTTTTGTTTTTCCAGAACCGCTCCAACCATCTGTTTTCGATGTACTTACTTTCACATACGGGTCAGATTTTCCATTATTATCCATTGCAGATAAATTTTTAGCCTGTCGAATTATAATTTTTATTCTGTCACTGTCAGAAACAACCGCAGATATATTAATTTTACCTCTGCGATCATCGGTAGCCATACCACAGACTTTTGGAACAAAACTCAAGCATTGTTTATGAAGCCGTAAAGAGCAGTTGGAGCAATGAAAAACTGACTGAATAAAGGTTTTACAAATCTTAATTCGCAAAAGTATTGATTTTGGATTTATTTTCATGACATAAGTTAACCGATTTCAATGCAAAAATGAAACTTGAATCGAAAAATTAAAAAAAATTTCTGACAAATTTATTAGATCCTATTTTTGAGTCGCATTTTAAGGGAATGGGTTTCGCTGATAAGGCTGTTTATAAAAATTTTCGACCTAGTCTCTTGATAAACTGGCAGAGGTGGCACCGAAAAAACTTGCCCAACTTTACTAACAAGTCTTCAAGATAATTTCAGCACTAATTGTAATCTGATACAATTCAATCTTCGACCACACAAGAACCTTGATTAAGGGGGTAGCAGCGATGTGGCAGACTGGGCGTCAATTTAATTTACGAAAATAATTAGTTGGTTATTTTTTTTGTGCTTATTATCGTTAGCTGAACCACAATAAATGTGTATCAGCTCATTAAAATCATTTTTTATCTATTTAAGGAACGATTTGAGTTCAAACTTTTATTTTATAATTGTAAAATTTTCGAAAAAATTCAAAGCATTATGAAAATTTTAAGCAGTTTTCGTCAAAATTTTATCTGATTATTTTTATAAATCTGTGAATAAAAACGAAAAAAATAGCCACTTTAACTTTTTTTTTATGCATGTTTACATATTTTCTTGACTGGTGTTTGAAAAATCTGAAATGTTTTTTTTGTCATTTTTTGACGACTCTTTAGATATTATGAAAATTTCCGCAAATCAGTCCAAAATTTTAATTAGTAGTTTTTTGAATCTCTGTAAAAAACCAGGCCGAATAACTTGTGAAATTTTGGTATCTATTGGTTTCCGTATTTCAACCGATGCAAGGGTCAAGTGAATATCGTTTCTGAACTTCTGATGAAATTTTCATCACTTGCTTGTGATACCGGTTTGTGTCATTTGGCACGCAATTTATCAAAATTTAATCTCCTCAAAAAATCTAAATTAAATTTCGGGTGTTATAGGCTACTTTTATTTGAAAGTCAGGACATTTTAAATATTTATCGCAATTGAAGGTCAATTTTTTTCCTAAAAAGCTGTTTTTTTCCATTTTTCATGGAAAAAACTTCCATATTGAGGAAATTTTTTCATGTGGATAATTATTCTCCCTAATTAGTGCATAACACCGACAATGTTGAAGTTTATAAATATGCTTTCAAAAAAAATTTCTCACATCGGGTCAAGTTGGAAATGGAGTCATATGAAAATGGTTTTTTGATATTTTTACAGATACTTAAGTTGTAAAAAATTTAAAAATATGAACATTGTGCAAGTATGGACACTTTCATTTAAGATAAAAAATAATATAAAAATTTTTCACACTTTTTTTTTCTTTCAAAAACTCACTCCGCCGAAAAAATGTCCACCAATCGCCAATCGCTGCTACCCCCCTTAAGCCTCCAAAAACACTAAACAACTATGTCCGCCATCATTTTATTCGAATTTTCGTGTTTAATTTTCGTGTCGAAAAACTTTCAAAAGCAGCTTGATCAGCGACACCCACTCCCTTAAATTGATCAAAGATGGCATGATTATAAAATTTGATGTCGTTAAAAAATGCAAGTTTATGCTAGATTTGAAGTGATAATAAACCAAAGTAACACATGTTTAGGGTCTTAACATAATCGTGTTAGATCTAAGGAAATTCAATAATTTTGAAGCTTGAGTTTCACGATAGAGTTTCATACTTGATTCTAGTTAATAAAAAAACCATCTTTTTAAAATCTACAAAACATTTCAAATCATAGTTCTACTGATAAAAATAAAACCCAAGTTCTTACTATAAACTTGACTACATTGGTCACATTCACCAGCCTTTTCAACCTTTCGTTCTCGAAATTCATGCATAGGCAAATCCGCATCATCATTAATTCTACCTTGATCCACACCAGGACATTCAAAGGACATATCTTCGACACATGATTTGTGCACAAGAACACCACACGCCTTACACCGTAAAGTGTCTTCAACCAGTTTTATAAAAATNAGAACAGGTTTTATCCAGAAATATTCTCAGACCGCGATCAAATTGAAAAGAAAAATGATTTGACTCAACTTTAATCACACACTCAAATCATTTTTGTAAAACAGTTTGTTCGATTTGATCTAGCGAGCGAAGCTTCAGAAAGCAAACGACACCGACCAATCAGAAGTGAGAAAAAAAACAACATCAGCACAAGATTATTGAACGCTGAAATCTGGCATAAAGAATGTCAGATACTGATTTTTTTTGGAGTTTAAATTAATTATAGAAGAATTTTGAGATACATTTTAAAGCCTATATATATGCTGACCACAAAAAATTCTTAGCCTTGTAACGCAAAGTACCGTCAACGATAACTTCGAGTGACTCAGTTTATCGAAAGCCCGATTTTTATCTTAACTCGTAGAAAAAACGAAATAATCCAACTAATTGGCTGAAAAACAGTCTACGAGTTAAAAGGCTAATAACTCCTATAAAATATAACACCAAATAAAACACAAAGTAAGCCAATAATGTTAAAACTGTTTTCTGATCCCCATATAAACGTATTGCAGTACTCGCAATAGATTGGCAATTTGACAAAAGTGTTCAAGAACAAATGATTTTTCAGATCTGTTGTTTCGCTCGTTTTCCTTATTTTTTTTGGCATTTTATTAAAATTTGCTCACTTTCTGAAGGCTTTTTAGTCGGTGATTTGCTCTTTAAATAAGGTTTTCATGGCCGGCAATCATGAAATATTCAAAAGAGCGTACAGGTTGAAAACACAGTTGGGTTCTGCTCTTCAGCTATTCTCAATTGCTTGAAAAACTACAATTTGGGCATATATACTTAATAATTAATCTTTATGTTTTAGCATGATAATGTAAATAAAGAAAAAACAACTACAAAATTAGATTTTTTTCCAAAATAAGCTAAAAATCTAAAGTCTATTTTTGATTCAAACGGCGTGATATAACTTGTTAGGGCGTGAAATTTCATTGTCGAAAATTGAATTGGATTCGCAGTTAAAATCAGCTTAGGTTTTCATGTAAGTTCACCTTAACAATGAAAAATAAAAAAAAATATGTTATTTGACTCCTCTGTTGGGGTACAATTTCAGTTATGTTATTTTTTTGAGACCCCTGATTATTTGAATAAGAAAATGTAATTAAATGAAAAACGTTAAAGCGGTTATCGACAAACCGATAATTCCCGGTGAAAATACGGTAAAATATTGAAAATTGAATAACCGGCTCTACAGTGAAACAGTCAAAAAAAAGTTATATTAGGATTCAAAATATTATAAAGATCGGATGTGCCAATTTTGCTTGACCTAAGACGCCGTTTGAGCTATCTTAAAAAACGGACATTGTTTTTATTATAAAACCCCGCGAGAATTGTCTTCAGATGCGGTTAACCGGCTGGTTAGCGAGAGTGGTACTAAAATCTTCATTATAATACAAATTGTGGATACGTACTTTTTATAAATGTTTCATCTCAATCAATTTAGCAGTACGAACCCTCGAAATTAACCATTCGAACAAGTGCACTCAAAACCGAAATTAATATTTGATGAGTATATTGCAGTAATTAGCTACAAGTTATAATTTACCTTAGAAGTTAATTGAGTACAAGTTTTGGGAATAATTAAAACCTGGTAGCTCCAAACATTTATTTCACAGATGGCGGATAAAGATATAGAAAGAAATAAAAACATATTCAAATACCGCTCAGTTCAGGCTTCGGGTGAAAGCGTCTTTCTTATGAAAGACGGAAAAAGCGTGGGAGGAGGTAAGAAAGTCGTGTTTGATCCTTGGATTTTCATTGCTTCCGTCCTCACTGATCTGCTTTAGAAAAATATCATGGGTGTCGAAAAGTATCATACTCAAATCTTTGGATATCGACGACCACTTTGTTTTGAAATAGATCAGTATGTATTTTTTCTCTTGCGAAACTCTAAATGCCAGACGCCTGACACCCCTGCGACTGACATATCTTAGTTTCAAACTCAGCATGTTATAACGTGGGGAGGTTCAGGTGTCGGCATTGAGATGTCGCAAGAGAAAAAAAATTATGATGATACTTTTCGGTTAACCTTTTTGTATAGATAATTGTTGTACAAATAATTCTACAGAGTTTTTTGACTCATAAGATTTTTTTTGTTTTGATGTTTTTTTACAAAAAATAGGTTTTAAGGGGGTTGGAATTGAAGGTACGATTTGAGGGGATGTGAAATTATAGATACAATATTTGATCTTAAATTATTTTATAACGTATAACTTTGCTAACAAACTCATTTAAGTCTAAATACTGCCTAAAAAGGTTCAAATTCCCTTTTTTTGCTTTATCTCAAAAATATTTTCAAAATTGTAGAAATAATCTGAAATTCACAAGCATTTTATAGACCCCAAGACAAAATTTTCAGAAAATGGCTCTAAATCATCTTGAAGCTAAGGTTTTTCATTCATTTGAAGCAAAAATATGAAAATTTTCATGAAAAGTGTAGGAGGAGTAGGCTTTTGAGTGAGCCTCTAAAATTCGCTGTTATGGCCACTAGGGGCATAAATACAAAAATAATGGCATTAGATTAATTTCTGTATTCATATACCCGCATGCCAAATAAAGCCCGCATGCAAAATAACAATAAAAAATCATGTGAGATGAATGAGGAGTAGGCTTTTTAGTGCTTTTTGGGAGGCCTACTCAGAGGCCCTACTGTATATAATTTTCTGAGAGTAGGTTGAATTATCTTGTGCTCTGAGTGGTACTGAAATCATTCTAAAAAGTTGTAAAGTACAACTTGTAGTACAAGTCTTGTACTACATATTTAAAGAACAATCGGATATTTTCCGTGGTTATTTGTTTCAAAAACTGCATTTGAAAACTTCAAAAAACAGCGTAATTATCGACGACCACTCCCGACCACTCCACTCCCGACCACTTAAGGGGGTGTTCATGCTGATTGTTGTAATTGCTGGGTATTTCTCACTGCGTTTCAACGGTCTATATTATAGACTCTATAACGGTCTATAACATATGTTGCGATGGAATTTTTGTCATTTTGAGTTGTTTATCAAAGGTGCCGCGCACACTGAAATTTCGTTGCAAAGATACTTATTTATAATAGAAAAATCATGAAAAAAGATAATTTATTTTAATAAATCATTTTAAACATATTTTTCAGGTCTATGGTGATTTTTTAATTCGTTATAGTCGAACTACTCGAAAAATATTATCATGACGACAATTTTTTTGTATTTTTCAACATTCGAATTTCGGATATAGATTGTATAAATAGACTATGACGTCATCATAGCGCATTTTAATTAATTGCAATCGATGCACAAGACTCAGTTAACTCGGAATCGGTCATATTTTATTTTTGAAACAAAGAAACTGCATGTGTGCAAGCAAAATCAGCATAGACAACCCCCTTAAGCGAGTACCCCACGCCATTTAGTGATTTTCAAACGTTTGTTCGAGCTTAATAAAGATGCTTGAGTTTCATGTTCTGAGACCCAGGAGATATTTCTCTGAATTTTTCGAAAAGTAAAAAAAGTTTTTGTATGATCGTACCGGTATTTTTACCGGTCAAAAAGTCAATTTTCGACTTTTATCTGTTCAATTTCATTAAGCGATGTATGAACATAATTTTCTGATTTTTTGTGAGCATACCTTAATTTGTTAGTTAAAAAAATTTATGTGCTCAGATTATGTTTTTTTCCTTTAATTTGCCTACAATCCTTGATAAAGTCATCAAAATGGCTGTTTTGGGTACCCTGAGCGCTAATTCAATTTCATTTGGAGCACAGTGAGCAAATTTTTTCGCGGAAAAAAGCACTTTCTTAAAATTGCAAGTTCATGATTTTTATGCGCTCAATATTTTGCTATCTTTAATAGTTATGGTTTTATGCGCAGTCAAAGTTTGGGTTACCTCAAAATTTGGCAAAAATATGTTTTTTTCTTAGGTTTGCATAATTATTTTTGGAAAAAATACAAAATTTTTCGTTTTTATAAGGTATCAGCATTAAAAATTTAAAGTGGCAATAAAATTAGTCAGATCCGATGTCTTAATCACGAGACTCAGTCAATTATTTGAAAAAAATACTTGAAAAATACTTAAAAATCAAATTTTGCAAATTTATGAGTTTTTTTCGGTCAAAATTTTAATTTTTTTTAATTTTTTGTAAGCAGACCGTTAACAAAAATTTGAATGCAGCAAAAATTAATATTCTACCATATATGGTTCCCGAGATACAATCCGCGTTGGGTACGTCGATTTTCAGGATCTAAGAAACCATTTGAAATTTTTTATTTTCGAAAATTAATTTTTTTTAATTTATTTTCTCAAGATTTAATTAAGAGTGAACTAATGCAATCAAAATTACCGTCAACGGGGTAAAACTTTGAAAGTTACAGACAAAAGAAGGAAATTTATACTTAGAAAAATAGGAAATTTTGGAAATTTTTTACATCGAAATTTTTTTTTAATATTTTTGGAATGAAACCGATAACAAAAATTAGAATAAGATAAAAATTAGCCTTCTACTATGTCTGAGAGCCGAAATATAACTCGCGTGGGGTACCTCTTAAGGGGGGGTCAAGGGTAAGCAATTTTTAGTCAATTTTGACTTTGATCGTTAATTTTGGGAAAACTAGATAAGAGATAAAAAATAAAACTTAATAGTTTTGAAAACACTTAAATTTTAGCAATTAATTGACTACAAAAATATTTTCGGTACATTTGTTTCAGGCACTACGCAGAGCATAAATACTTCAAAATACCACGATTTTTTCAATTTCGGAATCTCCTCCGTCCTATTATATGACAGTTCTTAAATTTTAACAATTGAAGCACAACTGCTTTATGAAGAATAATGGGCAGTTTTTTTTTCAAATATTGCCCTTGAATGCTCTTGAGCGCCAAAAATATTGAATTTACTAGTTTTTTTAAAATGATCTCCTCCGTGACTTTTCGACAAAAATTTTTCTTTGACACATTTATTATGTCGTGGACGCATTGAAGAAAAATGTGCGTCACACATTTCTCTTTCTCATCTGTCACGTAACAGGGCACTTTTTACGAAGCTGTAAATATTTTTTGCTTCCAAAAATATCAAAAACAGATCTATAGTAAATCGACTCTCGGTGGAATTATTTTTGGAAAGTTTTAACCTCGTATCGTATATTTAGTTATTCGGGTAGAGTGAAATTTACGATTTATTTCATTCTTTATGAACTTCATAATATTTGATAAGAAAATTATTATTTTCATAATTTATTCGCTTGATAATTTTGTGATAACTAATGTGTGAATAAAACCTTTTAATTGTCTAAAACAAAGATAAGCGATGTTTGCCATGGTGTTGGAAAAGCTTATTAATATGAATTTCGAAGTAATAAATTTGTTCGAATCAAAAATTACAAATTTTCTCAGAAACAAAAGTTTTTAATATTTTTCAATGGAAACGTTCAGAGAACGTATATTTACTTATAAAAATATTTGTACTGTATATACACCCTGAATGTCATATAGCACAACAATAACGTGTAAATTTGACGTGACGATAACGACAGACTATGTAGATAGCATTTTTAGTTTTGACAAATGTTTTAAATTTACTGATTACTCATAACATTCGCAATAATAAATTTTCTACTTGTTTTCGGATTTATTAACTTTTCAAGATTAAAAAGATATAAACTTAAACTGTAAAGTAGACTTTTTGGAATCTAGAATGCCGTATTTCAAAAGAGACTTTTTTACCTAAGAATTGTCATTTTCAAATTAGATAAGTTTGTATTTTAAAAAATAAGTATTTTTAGTTTGGCATGGTTAGTGCAATTTCGGGTCAAAAAAGCTTTGTGATCAAATTGATCATTTAAAGAAGGTTTTTGCGTTTTTAATCAAAAAGCTTCCTTTTTTTACGGTCTTTTTTATGCTGAAGCTTTTCCTACATTTTGAAACGGATTAACTATTATAAATCTTATCATTATCTTCTACAGTTCTCATAAGGCTCGCCCTGACCCTTCATAGTGTGTAAACTGCTGGAAAATTTGCAGCATTTAATTGCTTCGAGCATTTTTTGAGCTCACTTCGAAAAATCGAAGCATTTTCAAGTGACCTGAAAAATCAACTTTGTGTCGGGGTTTTATTGAACTTTGACAGAATCTCATCATATTTTCATTTCATTTGGCCGTATTATACTGTGACTAGAAAAATAAATGAGAAATAAGCTAATAATTAAAAGTTTATTGGTTTCATGAATATGTTTGAGTAAAATATATCTATTCTACAGCAAAAAAAAGAAGCTGAATAAGTGAACAAATGAAGTTAATTTTCAATGGTATTTCACATTCTAGTTTCTTTTCGTTAAAAATCATTTGCATCATGACAAACTTCTTACAAATTCTGCTCCAAAATAAAGACATTCATAAAATTTTTTGGCAGTCATCTTCAATGAACTCTTCTCTCCCCTTCGAGCACTTTTATCGGTTGAATATTTTGAGCGCAATAACATTTCTCTGGCCAATCAGCAAAATTTCGAAATTTGGAATTAAAGAGTAGTCCATCCGACATTTACAGAAGGGATTGGAATTTCGTTAAATTAATTTATTATTATGAATTATTATGGATATTAAATATATTACGTTACTTAATATTATAATTGGTATAATATATAAAACTTTAATAATTAATTGTATTGTTTGAAAAATTGAGTTATATATAATATTTGAATCAATATATTTAAAAAATAATATTAAGTTGGTATTTTAAAATTAATTTTTATATCAAAGTTTATTTGAAATGAATAAAATAGATATTCGAAACGTTCGCAACAATACATAAAAATCTAATCAATTGATTATATTTCAAAAATATTATACTGTAATAAATAATATAATCATAATTATATTAATATTGGCACTTTTCTGAGAGCGTTTTGCGAATTACTTTTGTTTTTTTTTTGTGTCAACTTTTTTGTTCAACAAAATTATTTTCTCATCATTACCTGAAGATGAAATAATAAATTCGTTGTAAAAAACTATTTTTGATAGGCAAAATATTTATAATAGTATTTAATTCATTACTTTATTAATTAAAATTCATAAATATAACAGTGTCGCGTCAAAAAACTTTATTTAATATTGCATGCACAACTACGTCAAATATAAAAACTCGAAATTCTGACCTGACTGTGGTTTTCCAATATCTGTATCCTCCAATAACTTGATAAAAGTATCACATTTCAGCGGGTGGGCATAGATGCCATTTGCAACCGGTCCATAATGATCAAAATTTAATTCGTGACTACATTTGAATTTCGGAAAGTCGCAGGCACGATTTTTGGAATTAAATAAAACTTGAATCAGGACATTTAATATCAGATTTAATGGCATTTTTACAAATGACAAAATGTATCACAACGCTCTGAATGAGCATAATTTCCATCTTCACACACTCATTTTCTATATAAGTTAATGCTTAGTTATTGGTTGGTTACTAGATGGGTTTAAGCTCGGTTTCGGTGAAGGTTGGGTTGCTGATTTTGTTAACTGATGCGGTTACTGCTTTGGTTACTGTTTCGGTACTAGTGGGTTGGCTTGATTTGTTTACTAAGTTTAGTATGAGTCCGGTTACTCACTTCGTTTATTGGTTCGGTTTTACTGCTTGGTTACAGCTGTGGTTACTAGTTCGTCACTGGTTGGTTATTTTCTGCTTTCGTCAATCCTTCCCTGATGTGTGGTCACTGATTCGGTCACTCCTTCGGTTACTGCTGTGGTCACTGGTTCGGTTCTGCTGTGGATTACTGGTTCGGTTTTCTGCTGTGGTTCTAAGTTCGATACTGGTTCGGTCACTGCTGTGGTTTACTGGTTCGTTTTTGCTCCGGTACGGCTGTTTGTTACTGGTTTCGTTATGGGCCCAGTTGGTGCATCGGTGAGTGGTTCCGTCATTGCTCATTAATTGTTTTATAAACTTCTAGACCACGAAGTTGCAACAATTAAAAGAAAGCTGCATAATATCATCTGCAATTTTCATACGGCAGCTGATAGCGAATGATTCGGTCGAAGTCTCTTTGCTAATTAATAACGTAAACTGTTTGGGCCAATCACAGTAGTTTATTTAGGATTGAACATCGGTGGCCATCTGGACAACTACGACTTATCAATTTGCCATTATCATTGAAGTATTTTTCACATGTATCAGGGGTGTGGAGAAAGCAAATTCATGTGACTTCAAATTTTGGTATAACTAGGAAAAAATATTTTGATACTTTGATATCATAAACGAATAATTACGAATACAAATAAGTTATTCTAAATGACCAATCTGATCTATGTGCCTAATTGAGAACTGTAATTATATCTGATATGAAATTTGTATAAGAAGTAGTAGTGACCCGGAGAGTCTTTACGAAATGTTATTTTGAAAATATCAGGTTAGAGTCCTTTATAATCTCACATTTTACTAGTCCGGCCAAGCAAAATTTAAAGAAAATTCAATAAAAGTGGGTGGTTTTTTTACTTGCGAATGGAAAATTGTCATTATAATACGTCCAATAAAAAAGGTAATAGGTGGATTATATTTTCAAACCCTTGACATCGGCTATAGCTTGGCTTTCAAAATAAATCACCTGAGTTAATTTTAATTGGCGTAATTACCTCTAAATGACATTTTCATTTCGGCCAAGTAAAAAAACACATACTGTAGTTTCGAAAAGGGCTACAGGTTTCGTAAAGACAGTGGAAGAGCTAACGTTTCATGATACAGAACCAAAGGCAACCTTCGTTTACTGAATAAGTTTGAAACGGCAAAGCTTTTTAATTTAAAATTTTTGTTATCGATTAAGCATAAAAATTACGATAACTAAAATAAAAATTTTGCGGAACTTTTGAAAAATTATGCAAAAATTCTAGTATTTCGCGCAAAATTGTGTTAAATTTGAGACTGGTAAAAACTTAAATTTAGATAATGATAAACTGAATCGAAGCGTTAGATAACTATGTTTTTAAATAATTTTTAAATACTGCAAATTGCAAACGTTTTGATACTTTTATGAGTATCGAACTGTCGGAGTTTTTTTGCACCTTTTTTGACTTTATCTGCGCGATTCTACTAAGTCTTAAGCTTTTTTAGTGATTTGGTCTGTATTTTTATGCCATCAATAAAGCATACGAACTTGCTCAATGTCACATGGCTCTTCTTTGTACCAGAGTTTGCGCTATCGTTTGAAGTAAATTTCATCAGAAAATGCTGTTCGGCATTTGGGTTGGTATTTGTTGAATGAATTTCGTTTTGGATCGCTTATTATTTGACCAATAAAATTTTCGCTGGTAATAACGCTATTTTTTTAAAGTTTGCAAGCTTCAGTTTATGAGAAACCTAGATCGGGAGATTATTAAATGTTGTCTTGGTGTCTCGAAAATTTTTTCGTATTTTTCCGATTTTTGTTCTAAAATTTTGAAAATACTTTTGAGAAAAAACACGATAAATTGAATTACAGGGGTGGCTGTCGCTAATTTGGTATTTCATCACGCCTCATGAAAATTCTAGGTGGTTGTGAAAAATCTGAGTATACTCGTTGTATAGATGTCTAGCTTCGTTTACCGATAACACCATCTCAAACGTAAATTGTTTACATCACACACCAGGTGCTGAGTCTATTCTAGATACGTACAACGGTTTTTTTCAAAGTCTATCTTCTTTAGGTCCAACATACAAGCGTTCTGAAAATTTACACAGAGACGAAAGAGTGAGGTCACTAATATGTTTGAGCCCATTTTTTTTTGAATTTGCTCTTGTATTCTAGAATCACTTTTGAACGCCGATTTTTACATTTTGTCTTCAATGATACTTCTTTAGACGGATGTTCAGAATAAACCGTTTTTTTTTTTCGACTCAGGTAGATAAATATAGTTCGTCAATTTTGTGATTTTTCCTAGAATTCTTAGAATTACTAGAAAGATATAGACTATAAGTAACCGGAAAATGAAAAGTTCGAAAAAAAAGTTCGTCTGATGAACAAAAAGTACCACCAAATTGAAGCTGAAATTTCACTGATCAAAATTTGGCTACAGCTAATCGAATTTTTAACCAATCAGCTCAAATCGATAATTAGGTTTAACATTTTTGCTTAAATAATTGAAATTTCTAGAATTCGATTAAGACATTTCATAATTTTATGTTGTGCATCGTTTGCGGGTCATATTCACCAATAAAAAATTTTTCATATCATGGTAGAATACGGTTTATGTGGGTTTAAAGCAAAAAATATTCGAATTTTTGAAAAATTCTAGATTGTTTTGAATGAAAAATAATAGCCACCATTGAGATTCTTGGGTCACTTTAGTCATAACCGATATTATGTCATAAATTAATCTATAAAGGTCAAAAAATACGACACACGCCCTTAAACGTTATTGAATTTGAGTCAGGGGGTCGGTGTCGTTTTTTTGAGCATCTATATATAGAACTATAGAGTATAAAATTATTTATGATACGATTTTATGACGAAATCTTTATTCCGAATTTTCATTTCCGGTTTACTTAAAAATTAAATTTTAGAATTCTAGGACAAAATTCAAA
>SCLH01000446.1:123197-134676 GCA_004367855.1 Oikopleura vanhoeffeni | reverse complement strand
AGCGCTGTGATTGGCCAGTGATGAGGCACAAACAATGGCTTGTTTTTAAGAAGAAGCCATCGTTCAAAACAAAGCATTTACATTGGCTGAAGTATCGATATCGTGGTTAGGGAATGACGCCCAAAAATGAGACATCCTGTAGGTGAAATATTTTTGTTCTTAAATTTTGGATCATTTTGAAATTCTATGAGATGAAAAACTCAGATTTTTGGACGTTATACATGTAAAAGCGTAGATGAAAAAAAAACAACGTAGGTTTCTTAATGAGAATATCAAATAGTGAAAATTGCTTAACCCTTGGACGTTTTCTTCGTGGATAATACAAAATATATTATCTAAAGCCTATTTAAGTGAGATAATACAAATACGAGAAATCATTTGTCAGACAAAAAATCAGTCCATTGGTAGAACTGAAGGCTGGTAACCGATTTTTGGTTGGTGTTTTTTATGCAATTCGTTTATTTTTTATTCTTAATGTTTTTCTAATATTTTTATGTAATAAAAAACGGCAGAAATCAAAATAATAGAAAAAAAGCCTTCCGAAAAATTTCAAAATTCTACCAATTGCAAAAATTCTTCAAAAATAACTAGAAGTCCTATAAAATGTATTTTTTTTACTTCTGATAACTAATCACGGCAATGAACAATTGACCGTTTTTACAAATGAGACTTACCTTCATCTCTTATATAATCTTTCTATTTCTTAAATTATACTTGGTATTCAAATATTAACTTATGATATTAAAAGGGCTTCGTCGCTGGTTTTATTCTATTCGCCGAGGTTGAAGGTGGAGGACCTCTAGAGCTGAAAATTACGCCGTAGATGAACCGGGGGCGCTCAATACACTAAAACGAGTCAACTATTACGAAAGAATATGGGAGAATAGAACGATATTATGAATATTTTATTTACTGGGTTTTAGGTTATAATACGATTATACTGTTTTTACAGAATAAAACAAAATATTTCGAAATTTGCCATTCTGAAAAAACTAGGACTTGATTGATAAATAGAAATTAAGTCAAATAAAATAATGATTTTTTAATAAACAGAAACTCACACTTTCGCGGATTAGTCTTTATAGTTTTCTAATCAAAAATTGATAACTAAAATGAGGTTATCGAAGCAAAATGATTTGGAAACGCGCCTGAATTTTATCAATTTATTAGCTCAATTTTTGTCTTTCATTATTTTTTTTGAAAATTATGGACCATTATAATAATTTAAATTAACCAATTTGCTTTCAGACATTATGGTTTCTAGGTGACCAAAATCGACTGTTTCAGGCATGATAATTTTTTTGGATACAAATTAGGATAATTTGATATATCCAGAAATCTTCAAATTCAGTCCCTTTTTTTGTCATATGACCCCAATATTGTTCATATGAAATTTTCTTTCAGATGTTTTTACCGCCACCTGTAATAATTTCCTCAAAAGTGGTTCTTCTATCTTTGAAATCAACCAATACATTCAGAAAATGTTAACGTTGGATTTCTAAAAAAGCTTATATGTATCTGATTACTTGAATTTGCTTCCGTATAACATAAACCCAAATCTGAATTGAAAAATCTTAGTGAAAAATGCTTATCACTGAAAAATCAGTAAATTTATTTTTTGTGAGCTGGCTTTTTGACAGGTTTTGAGGATACTAACGTGCCATTTTGTCCATATATGCCAAACGTAAATTTTGACTAGATAAAGCTCTAGAAACAGGCTTATGCATCTTATCGCTATCTTCATAAACTCGGTGGAAGTTTATGCGGTGATATCTTGGTAAAATTTCTTAACTCTGACCAAAAAACACTGACTGTTTATTAAGAAATTTTGATCATAATGGGCAAATTATGGGATAGATGTTATCAAGGGCGGCATTTGCATATACATTGTATATTCAATCAACTTCCAAAACCTAGTTAAATTCCACGTTTTTATGTATCCAAATTACTATTTGCCAAAAATAATTTGGCTTTTTTTCCTTTAATTTTTCACGTTTTTGCGATAACTTCAAAACTTTATTGAGAAATGAGAAGATACATTTATGCCAAAACCTGAAAACAGTTCCAAAAGATTATAAATTGCAAAAGTACGTCTATCCAAGGATAGATACTATGCGCTAAAGACCCGCAACTGATAGTGAAAAACAGAATATTTTAGACTGCCAGCTGGTCCCAGTATTCTTGTATATATGTTAGCCACATCGTATTGCCCGAGAGTTTATCGAAAAGAAATCACGAGTTTTGAATGGTGCTTATCAAACGAGTGGAACGTGTCATGTTAAATTAACTTTTATTTTCATTTTGACCTAAGAAAGATATGGAAGGAAAGCATAGAAAAGAAGGGGATTACTACTAGTATTTACTAGGCTTCCCAATAGTGGCTTCGAAAATAAGGGTCAAACGCTTATTATTCGCATATAACTTTCATATTATTATTGTGATTTATATGCGTTCTCATATACAGAATGGCTACAATAATATAAATTATATGATATCAATTACGGGGCTTCCTCGAGGTTTTTTGCCATGCTGAACCAGCATTGCTGGTGGTATAAAAGGACCTAATTGGCAAATAATCTCCAGGAGGCCTCGTGATAGATATCCTCTATTCACACTTTTGTAAATATCCTGGCCCTACGACTTAAAAACACACTACGTTTCGTAATCAGGGCCGGGATATTTACAAAAGTGTGAATAGGGGATATAGTGCACGGGGGTCTCGAGGAGGCTTGTTAAGGGATGCATCCTTAGCCGATTTTCCATCCCTATCTTCCATCCCCAATTTGGGGATGGGATGCATCCCATCTCTTTTTATCTCCATCTATCTCCATAAAAAGGATGCATCCTTATGGATGGATCCCCATTTATCCCCAAATTATCCCCATTTTTTTCAAATAATAATTTGTATTGCAATTATTTTGAAAACTCAAAGACATTCTTCCGGTATTTGTCCCGGAAGTCAATTCATGGCGAGTTCCTACATTTATTTTCGACCCGGAACTCGTCAAACTTAGACTTCGGGTTTGAACTTGAAGTGTTTTAAAAAATTTAAAATTTAACTTTGAGTTGTTGTTTTCAAGACAAATTCTTCTAGACTTAAACATTTGTTATTCAAAAATGAATGAATTTAACTTATATGGAATCCATATTATGGATATGGACTCCATATTATGGAGAAATAAATCAATATTCGTGATCAGCGCACAATTTCTATAAAAAATTTCTAAAAAAATATTTGTTAGGAAATAACTTCAATTTTTAGTCAAAAAATCGAAAAAATAAAATATAAAATTTTTTTTTTAAATGTAATTATATTATGTTTTGATCATATTTCACCATATTTCTTGATGGTAATCGGCCAAAAACACAGTAGGGAACCTGATTCACTCAAAAAATATTCGTTTGTTTATCGTATTTACTTACTTCGCCGCGATTTCAGAGAATTTTTAATCAATTGATTTATTTGTCAAAATATGAGATTTTGGTAATTCACTCGAAAAAAAAAATTGATATTTACGCATAGCAAAGAAACTTTGTTGGTGTTTATAAATAACTGAAAGACTTTCCTAAAAACTGATTTCCTCAAATTTTTCGTATCGTCAGTCAGTTTTTAGACTACAATAAACTCACACTACAATAATTATTCCAAACACGTTATGAGTACAATGTCAATTACATTACAATGTATGTAGAAATGAAAAACTGTAGGCTTGAATAAGTCATTAGGTAGGACTTACTACGGTATAAGGTTTTGAAGGTAGTCTAATTCGCCATTCTCTATAAAAAATCGTTTGCAAAAAATATGAGATAATGTGTTACCAGTGAATAGATCACGCCTAAAAACGGTTACATGACAAAAAAACGTTTAAATTAGATGTGTCCATTATTCTCAAAAAAGGGTGGTATGGGTGGACCTGGCATAATCGGGACTAAATTGATGTAGATCCAGAGACGGAATAAAAATAAATAAGCAGTCCTCTGAATTCAGCTAAATTCCATCTTTTTATGATAAATTTAAGATGAAAAATTGAATAAGACCCAGAAAGAGCTTTGATCAGAGCTAAGCTAGAATAAATTAATTCGATTTATAAATTTAATTAAAATCGTACATCCAATTTTTTTATTAATAAAATCATCACTTGATGCAACATATTTAGGGTTGAAAAAATGAACTACTAACATTCTGGAATAAAAAAATCACGAAAAATATTCGGTAAAGAATACACATTGTTATTTTTTGCTACGGGCAATTTCATCAGGCGGTCGAGAACTTTTTTTTACAACCATTCAAATAAAAATTAGAGGTAAAAATTGCGTCAAAAAATAGGGGATTTGAAAATTTTGAAAAAAACATTTTGACACAACACGCAAGAACATAATTTTTTATTGTCTTTAATTAGAATTATTTTTTGGGTTGTTTAACCCTCCGAGGCATATAGCCTTTTTGTGACGAGTTGACTGAAAGGCGATTTTTCGCTTAAAGTTTTAATTCCGAAACAATACTTTTTGATGCAAATTTGGAATTAAACTTTCAAATTATCCAGTTTTTAGGAAAGTGTTTTGAGTACAATTTGCGAGAAAAATTTGCCTTCTGGACAGATCTGGAGCAAAAAAATTGTTTTGGGAGTGAAATTTCAAACCTATCTGATTTCGATTTATTAGTATGAGATAAAATGAATGTTTTGAAAAATATATAATTTGTGAAATCTGCAGAGTGGTTACTCTTATACCATATTTGCCTTAATATTGTAATATAATCAATTATTTCTTTAAATCGGAGAAAACGAAACAATTTTTCTAAAAAACGTGATTTTTTATGAATATTTTGAACTTATTTAAAATATGTTGTTGATTCCCAACAATTTAGTCGTCGACACAACAGTATTGGAGTATAACACGAGGCACTGCGCATGATTATGATAACATACATTTCCTGGAGCTACCATGAGGTAGTATCACGTGGTTTAATTACCTTTCTTTTCAAACGTTTTTTTTCTTAGAATTAACATAAAATTTACTTCTCAACTGCATCATTAAAGAAAATGAAGGTTGATCCCATTAGAGTTTTCTGTTAACAAACGCTAATATAAAGCATCCTGAAGGCTATCGTGCCTGCGGCGGCAACTTTTTGTTATTGTTCGTTTAGGTTAGCGTTTTAACTTAAGACAAATTAATTTTTGTTTTTCGATTAAAAATTGTGTTTTGACATGTTTCGCTTTATTGCATCTTCAGATGAGAACAGCAATCTGTAATTTGAACAGAAACGTTTTTTGGTGCGAAAAATAATTTGACGATTATTAATGCTATTGAAATAAGGCATTTCAAAAAAAAAATTGGTTTTAATTGTTATCAGCTATCTTGTAGAGAATGTTTTTTTTTGGTCATTTAAGGACCACGATATTTTTTTTTTTAATAAAATTTTTTCAAAAAAATGATTTAAGGTCATTCTTTCCGTGATTTACAGGGTTAGTATGGATCAGTTCTAGCGAGCCGTATGGAAGTGCTAGAAGGGCTGGATTTTTTGTGCCAGTGAAAATTAAGCGTTTTTCAGTTACCCATTTTTTTGATTGAGGGGTTCGGCGACCAATATTGACCTCTAATTGACCGCGTCAAAGTTCAAGGTCAATCTCAAGTTCATCGTATAGACCTTTTTTAGTACCTCTCCAAAGATCGGGAGGTCGACTGGTTTGATGAAGCGTTATTGAGCAACTTATGGGTCATAGTGTATGAGAAGGTCGCTTGAGAGCAAAAACTAGAGAGCAAAAACGTTTTTGCCTCTCTGGCGACCTTTCAGTACTATTGACCCATATTGCTAATACCGTTCATCAGAAGTCGAACCCTTCCATTTTTGGGGTCACTTGCAAGTCTAAACGATGGACGTTGAGGTGGACCCTTGGGTGTTGACCAGTTTTGCTCTTCTTAGGGACCTTTTCGATAATTTTGACCATAGGTTGCCAATACGTTCATGAGAAGTCGACCCTTTCGATGAACTTGAGATTGCCTTGAACTTTTGACCGGTCATTAGAGGTCAATAATGGTCTTTGAGTTTTTACAATTATAATACTTGTTTACATCTGAGCAAGACTTGCGCACGCTCTCAAGTGCCATTTTTAATATAACTGAAAGTCCTCGCAAGCTGCTCCAGAAACCAATTTTTGTCACCTTTTTTGTCCTCAAATTTTACCATTGATTTTTGTTTTACCTAAAAAACTTGTTTAGATAGTTCAAAAATTACAATTGCGCGAAACCATAACATACTTTTGCGAATTTTTGACGCTCTACTTCGAACTTGACAAATTGTATGGCTCACGCCTTGGCGATCACAGGTTAACTTATCGGGCTAGGTAGCACAAATATAATAATATCGACACTTTGAAACCCATATTCTAATTTATTTTTTTATTAATTTCAACTCCTTTTGAAATTATTTGATGATACAAATAAATGATGACTCTTTAAAGCAATAATTATAAGAAAATCTCTCAAAATACTTTTCTTAAATCTCATTTTTTAGCATTAAAACTTTCAATTTAAAAGCCTAAGCCGACAAATGTCTACCGTAAAAGTATGTCAATTATTCGTATTTAATTCGTAAAGAAATTTATTTATTGTGGGTTCGAAATTTAGTCTGTTTAGGGTCAGGACCAGAATCATTTAGAATAATGGCAAAATAACCCATCTTAAAACGTGAAAATGGATTTGGTGTTAGAACCTAACAGTTAGATTTGATGTGTCAACTTTGCTGACACAATAATATGATTTTTGATGAAAAAACGAATAGCAAATTTTCATTAAGAATTTAATTTCGATATAATCACGATTTTCTTTATTGATCGATGTTGATGAGCACACAATATTTGGTGGCAGAATTGAATTAATATTAATATAGAACATCCATAGATTATCATGGTAAATAAGAGTGATTTTCAGGTCTCGGGTCTTTTTTACCGCATTTTTTTAGAAGGCTAGGGTGTATTCGAATTTATCAGAGCATGTTTAAACACTAGTTGATCTGAAAATGCATGCAGTGTGGTAGAAAGAAAATTAAAAAATTTCAGATTTATTTGCATTCTAGAAGATTTAATTTTTGACCGAATTTTTGTATTTTCGGTTTTTCGACCTCAAATATTGCAAATATAGAATTGGTTTCTTTAACTTTTTTGTTCAGTAGCACAAGATCTTTCTTTTGACCCTACTTTGGAGATTTTTCAAGAAGAAACATTTTCTAAAATTCCGAAAAATTCACTTCCGGTCTGACAAATATCAAATTTTTTTTCTCAAGATTTAATTAAGAGTGAACTAATGTAACCAAAATTAGCGTCAACAGGGTAAAACTTTGAAAGTTACAGACAATAGAAGGAAATTTGTACTTAGAAAAAAATAGGAAATTTTAGAAATTTTTTTACATCGAAAATTTTTTTTTAATATTTTTGGAATGAAACCGATAACAAAAATTAGAATGAGATAAAAATTAGCCTTTTACTATGTCTGAGAGCCGAAATAAAACTCGCGTGGGGTACTCCCTTAAGGGGGGGGTCAGGGTAAGAATTTTTAGTCAATTTTGACTTTGATCGTTAATTTTGGGAAAACTAGATAAGATAAAAAATAAAAATTAATAGTTTTGAAAACCTTAATTTTACAAATTAATTGACTACCAAAAAATATTTTCGTAATTTTGTTTCAGCACTAGAGAGCATAAAATATTCAAAATACCACGATTTTTCAATTTCGATCTCCTCCGTCCATATTATATGACAGTTCATTAAATTTTAACAATTGAAGCACAACTGCTTTATGAAGAATAATGGGCAGTTTTTTTTTCAAATATTGCCCTTGAATGCTCTTGAGCGCCAAAAATATTGAATTTTACTAGTTTTTTAAAATCGATCTCCTCCGTGAATTTTCGACAAAATTTTTCTCGACATCATTTATATGTCCCTTGGACGCTTGAAAATAACTTATGGGCGTAACATTTCTCATTTTCTATCTTGTTACGTAACAGGTGCACTTTTACGAAGTAGTAAAATATGTTTTTGCTCAAAAATATCAAAAAACCAGAATCTATAGTAAATCGACCTCTCTGAATTCATTTTTGGAAGTTTTAACCTCGTTTCTACTTTAGTTTTTAGTGAGAGTGAAATTACGATTTCATTTCATTCTTTATGAACTTCAAATATTGATAAGAAAATTAATTTAATTTTCATAATTTTTCTCAGATAATTTTGTGTGATAACATGTGTGAATAAAAACCTTTCGATTGTCTACAAACAAAGTAAGCGATGTTTGCGCATGGTGTGAAAGCCTTATTAACATATTGACAAATAAATTTGTTCAGAATCAAAAATTTTACAATTTTTCAGAAACAAAGTTTTTAACAATTTTTCAATGAGAAAACAGTTCAGTGAACGTATATTTACTATAAAAAATATTTGTACCTCTAAATATACACCCTTGAATGTATAATCAGCACAAATAAAGTGTAAATTTACGTGACGATAACGGACAAACTAGTGTAGATAGCGATTTTTAGTTTTGACCAATGTTTTTTAAATTACTGAATTACTAATAACATTCCAATAATACCACATTTTTTCTACTTGTTTCGATTTATTATCATTTTCAAGATTAAAAAGATATAAACTTAAAAATGTAAAGTAGACTTTTTGGAAATCTAGAATGCGTATTTTTCAAATGAGACTTTTTTTACCCTAAGAATTTGTAATTTTCAAATTAGATAAGTTTGTATTTTCAAAAAATAAGTATTTTTAGTTTGCATGGTTAGTGCAATTTCGGGTCAAAAAAGCTTTGTGATCAAATTGATCATTTAAAGAAGGTTTTTGCGTTCTAATCAAAAAAGCTTCATTTTTTCACGGTCTTTTTTATGCCTGAAGCCTTTTCCTACAATTTTGAAACGATTAACATATTATTAAATCTTATCATTATCTTCTACAGTTCTCATAAAGGCTCGCCCTGACCACTTCATTAAGTGTAGTAAACTGCTGGAAAATTGCAGCAATTTAATTGCTTCCGAGCATTTTTTGAGCTCACTTTCGAAAAATCGAAGCAATCTTTCAAGTGACCTGAAAAAATCCAACTTTTGTGTCTGGGATTGAACTTTGACAGAATTCTCATCATAATTTTCATTTCATTTGGCCGTATTATACTGTGACTAGAAAAATAAATGAGAAATAGAGCTAATAATTAAAGTTTATTGGTTTCATGAATATGTTTGAGTAAAATATATCTATTCTACAGCAAAAAAAAGAAGCTGAACTAAGTTGAACAAATGAGTTAATTTTCAAATGGTATTTCACATTCTAGTTTCTTTTCGTTAAAAATCATTTCATCATGACAAATTCTTACAATTTCTGCTCCAAAATAAAGACATTCATAAAATTTTTTGCAGTCATCTTCATGAACTCTTCTCTCCCCTCTCGAGCACTTTATCGGTTGAATATTTTGAGCGCAATTAACATTTTCTGGCCAATCACAAAATTTCGATTTGGAATTAAAGAGTAGTCCATCCGGACACTTTAAGAAGGGATTGGAATTTCGTTAAATTAATTTATATTATGAATTAATTATGATATTAATATATTAAGTTAATTAATATTAATAAATTGTATAATAATAATAAAACTTTAAATTAATTAATTGTATTGTTGAAAATTGAGTTATATATAATATATTGAATAAATAATATTAAAAAATAATATTAAGTTGTATTTTAAATTAATTTATATCAAAATTTGAAAATGAATAACTAGATATTCGAAAACGTTCGCAACAAATACATAAAAAATCTATATCAATTGATTATATTTCAAAAATATTATACTGTAATAATAATATAATCATAATTAATATTAATTTGGCAAATTTTCTGAGAGCCCGTTTTGCGAAATTACTTTTGTTTCTTTTTTTGTGTCAACTTTTTGTTCAAAAAATTATTTCTCACTCATTACCTGAAGATGAATAATAAATTCGTTGTAAAAAAACTATTTTTGATAGCAAAATATTATATAATATTATTTAATTACATTAATTTATTAATTAAAATTCATAAATATAACAGTGTCGCGTCAAAAAACTTTATTTTAATATATGACATGCACAACTACGTCAAAATATAAAAACTCGAAATTCTGAACCCTGACTGTAGGTTTTCATATCTGTATCCCTCATAACATTGATAAAAAGTATCACATTTCAGCGGGTGGGCATAGATGCCAGTTTTGCAACCGGTCCCATAATGATCAAAATTTAATTCGTGACTACATTTGACATTTTCGGGAAAGTCGCAGGCACCGATTTTGGAATTAAATAAAAATTGATCAGGACATTTAATATCAGATTTTATGCCATTTTTACAATGACAAAATGTATCACAACGCTCTGAATGAGCACTAATTTCATCTTCACACAACTCATTTTCTATATTAGTTAATGCTTCAGTTATTGGTTGGGTTACTAGATGGGTTACTGGTTCGGTTGAAGGTTGGGTTGCTGATTTGTTAACTGATGCGGTTACTGCTTTGGTTACTGTTTCGGTTAATAGTTGGGTTGCTGATTTGGTTACTAGTTTAGTTACTGAGTCGGTTACTAATTCGGTTATTGGTTCGGTTACTGCTTTGGTTACAGCTGTGGTTACTAGTTCAGTCACTGGTTTGGTTACTGCTTTCGTCAATCCTTCCCTGACTGCTGTGGTCACTGATTCGGTCACTCCTTCGGTTACTGCTGTGGTCACTGGTTCGGTTCCTGCTGTGGTTACTGGTTCGGTTTCTGCTGTGGTTACTAGTTCGATTACTGGTTCGGTCACTGCTGTGGTTACTGGTTCGGTTTTTGCTCCGGTTACGGCTGTTGTTACTGGTTTCGTTATGGGCCCAGTTGGCGCATCGGTGAGTGGTTCCGTCATTGGCTCATTAATTGTTTTATTAACTTCTAGACCACAGAAGTTGCAACAATTAAAAGAAGCTGCATAATATAATCTGCAATTTTCATAGCAGCTGATAGCGAATGATTGGTCGAAGTCTCTTTGATAATTAATACACGTAAAACTGTTGGGCCAATCACAGTAGTTTATTTGAGGATTGAACATCGTGCCATCTGGACAACTACGACTTATCAATTTGCCATTATCACATTGAAAGTATTTTTCACATGTATCAGGGTGTGGAGAAAGCAAATTATTGACTTCACATTTGTATAACTTAGGAAAAAAATTATTTGATACTTTGATATCATAAACGAATAATACGAATACAAATAAGTTATTCTAAATGACCAAATCTTGATTATGTGCCTAATTGAGAACTGTAATTATATTCTTGATATGAAATTTGTATTAAGAAGCTAGTAGTGACCCGGTAGAAGTATTTACGAAATGTTATTGAAAATATGCAGGTTAGAGTACAGTTTATAAAATACTACCACAATTTTACTAGTCCCGGCAAAGCAAAATTTAAAGAAAAATTCAATA
>SCLH01000446.1:101796-123130 GCA_004367855.1 Oikopleura vanhoeffeni | reverse complement strand
ATTGGCCGTAATTACCTAAATGACAATTTTCATTTCGCAAGTAAAAAAACACATACTGTAGTTTCGAAAAGGGCTACAGGTTTCGTAAAGACAGTGGAAGAGCTAACGCTTTCATGATAAGAACCAAGCAACCTTCGTTTAATGATAAGTTTGAACCAAAGCTTTTTAATTTAAAATTTTGTTAATCGATTAATGCATAAAAATTACGAATAACTAAAATAAAAATTTTGCGGAACTTTTGAAAAATTATGAAAAAATTCTAGTATTTCGCGCAAATTGTGTTAAACTTGAGACTTGGAAAAAACCTTAAATCTTAGATAATGATAAATGAATCGAAGCGTTAGATAACTATGTTTTTAAATAATTTATTAAATACTGCAAATTGAAAACGTTTTGATATTTTATGAAGTATTCGAACTGTCGGAGTTTATTTTGCACCCTTTTTGAATTTATCTGCCGGATCTCTACTAAGTCTTAAGCCTTTTTTTAGGATGTTGGTCTGTATTTTTATGCATCAATAAAGAAATACGAACTTGCTCAATGTCACATTGCTCTTCTTGTACAGAGTTTGCGCTATCGATTGAAGTAAATTCATCAGAAAATGCTGTTGGCATTTGGTTGGTATTTGTTGATGAAATTTCGTTTGGGATCGCTTATTATTTGACCAAATAAAAATTTGTCGCTGGTAATAACGCTATTTTTTAAAGTTTGCAAGTTCAGTTTATGAGAAACCTAGATCGGGAGATTATTAAATTGTTGTCTTGGTGTCTCGAAAATTTTTCGTATCTTTCCGATTTTGTTCTAAAATTTTGAAAATACTTTTGAGAAAAAACAACGATAAATTGAATTAAGGGGGTGGGTGTCGCTTTTTGGTACCTTTCAATCACGCCTCAGAACAATTCTAGGGCAGTTGTGAAAAATCTGAGTATACTCGTTTGTATATATATCTTTCGTTTAACGATCACACATCTCAAACTCAAAATTGTTACATCACACCACCAGGTGCTGAGTCAATTCTAGAACACCCAAGCATTTTTTCAAAGTTATACTTTTATTAGGCCCAACATACAAAGCGTCTGAAAATTTACACAGAGTACGAAAAGAGTGAGGTCACTAATATGTTTGGCCCNTAAAATTTTCAACAATATTTTTGGAAATAAAATTGCAAACTCTATGACATATTTGAATTGTAGGTCTGTGACGATGTTATTTCTGCGCCGTTTTGACTCCCGAAAATTTTTTTGCCTTTAGATAGTCAAAGGGTGTGAGGGGGTTAAGTAAATTTATAATACAGAAATGATAAAAAAAGATACTTTATTTTAATAAATAATTTTAAACATATTTTCTAGGTCTATAGTGATTTTTTAATTCGTTATAGTCGAACTACTCGAAAAATATTATCATGACGACAATTTTTTTTGTATTTTTCAACATTCGAATTTCGGATATAGATTCTATAAATAAAGTATGACGTCATCATAGCGCATTTTAATTAATTGCAATCGATTCACAAGACTCAGTTCACTCGGAATGAGTATTATTTTTGAAACAAAGAAACTGCATGTGTGCAAGCAAAATCAGCATGGACAACCCCCTTAATAAGATATAATATGTCATACATATGTAACATTAAATAAATGGAAAGGGAATTTTTAATGTCCGACCATATTTATTATATCCGCCAAATAGACAAAAATTTAATTTGATAAATTTTTAGTTTTTTCGTCTGAAAAAGTTTAAAATTTAAAATAAAAGTAAATTGGTAACAAAAAAATATTGGGTTTTTGCGTCATTTCATTTTGACGCTTATAGCAGTTGGCTATCTCTGATAGGCTATCAGTGATAGCCTACCCGGATACCAGTTGGGACAATTTACGACAAAATTAAATATAGATGACATTTAGTAAACTATTCTGCAAACTAAACTTTATCGATATTTAACTTAGTCGTCAAATTTTCCAACTGGTATCCGGATAGCCAAATACTTTTAGCGTCAAAACAAAATGGAATGACGCAAAAAACTCTATATTTATCTAATTTAATTTAAGTTAATACTACTGTCGTGTTTGGCTATAAGGACAGGCAAATTTTTGTCGTTTTGTCCATGTGAAAACGTGTCGTTTTGTCCATATAAAAAAAATTTCACTAAAAATGCTCTTAAAAATCGAAAAATAGCGCTAGAGAGCTAAAACTGCAAGCCAAATGTGCGCACGACTTAGGCGCACCTCTCAAAAAAGATTGAGGGTAACCAGTCAGCTGGTTATTGTTTTTTTCAAAATAAATATATATTTTCAAGAAAAAATTCAAAATTATTTTTTGAAAACAATTTTTTTCTGTAAAATAACATCACCCAGTTGACTGATTACTTTTTAAAAGGTNGACCGCAAAAACACTCTAATATTTATCTATATTTAATTTAAGTTAATACTATAGTTATATAAATGACAAATGTTATGTTGAATAAATTTCTATTCGGAATAAATTTTTATCGGCATAAAATTATTTTTAATCAATCTTATTACGAAGGTTGTCTGTAAAAAATGATTTATACGATTGTTGCCTAAATCTATTACACTATTGCTCCCCGGTGCGCACCCTATCTATATGACATACAGTAGACAATATCAGATGAGAACAAGTTTTGCTACCACAACCTCGTTAAATCAAGCGTTTTCTGTTCTCAAAAAATCCATCTCTAAGTTGTCATAAAAGCAAGTTTGAGTTTTTAAGGCTTACAATAATTAACATACCTTGCTGGAAGTTGTGCGCGTTTATTAACTTTTGAACTGATTTGATTTGGTGCCGGGTAGTTAATCGCATCATAATGAAGCATTGTTAACATTTCTCGTTTTATCAATTCTTCAGCTTCTTGAAGTTCATTCAGTTTTACATCAGATTTTCTCATGATTGTCTCGTTTATAGCTGAGGACGCGGGAGACTAAAAGTTGATTATACAGTGTATACTTGTAATGATATAAATTATATAGACATTTGTTTTATGAGTAAAACGCTTTGTTTCGTAAACGTTAAAATTCGTCCTGAGAAAACGAACATACTCTTGCAATTAGGTACAACTTTTCGTCAAATTTTTTGTGTCATTGGACACCTCTAAAAATGAATTGAAAAAATGAAATTTAACCCCTTTTTTCATATGACAAAACTTTTATGACCAAACAATTTCTTATGACAATACCTTGGGTAGGTATATTTAGAGGTCCTTTACGAAAAAAGATGCACAAACTCTTTGGTGTCGAGTTACAGAAAAAAAATCTGAAAAGTTGTAATATGATAAAAATGGCATCGTAGAATGTGCCACGGCAGTCGCCTCGTCGGAACCGTTTTTCTAATTTTGACGTTCAGTTACCGGGGAATCCGATAAAGATCAAAAAATGTGTCTACTATTTCGATGTTTTAGTAATAAATTACCTTTTCTTTAAAGCAGAATGTCTTTCATAGAGCAATATTTCTTGGTGCTGTCTTTTCCATCAGTTGTTTATATTTTTTCTTCTTCATCGCCCATATCCTCAACATATCCTTCTGCTTCTTTCGCCATCTAGTGCTTCCGCATGAATCCCATCCGTAATTCCTCCGGTAAAACAATTTCAAAAATCATTTTTTTTCGGCGTTGGCAGTTTTGAATAGTCCAAGTTTTAAATTTTTGCATTTGCTCTGATTGGTTTTCCTCAAATTCGGCCGGGGTCATCGAGCCGTTGGTGTTAACCATTGCATTTAAACAAAGTTTATCTCGAACTGGTGTCTGGCCCGGTGTCATACCGGAACCGTGTCTGACCAGACCCTGGTGTCATTCTCTGGGGTTCGGAACCGGTGTTCAATTATTTTATTTGGGGTTGGAATTGACTGGCGCGAAGGGGTTACACCGGTAAAATCACCTTTAATTTGGGGTTAGCTTGGCTTTGGTGTGACTCGGAAATATTTATAGTTTTCTCGCAATAACTGTTTATAAAAAACGTATGCATATCGATAAATTAATTTTGATTAATACCTAAAGTGACATATCATTAATAACAGGCATTGCATAAAAAAGGCAGGAGAAAAAAACGTATCAATTTTATATGCGCGTTTTTATGGCAATTGAAAATAGAAGAAAAAAAATTTAGGCAATTAAAATTCGTTTATATGATCAAAATTAATGGAAAGCAAAAAATTTTTGTCCAGTTGTCCTATATAATTTGCAGTATGCTCAAAATGTTGACCCTAAAAGCAACGTGTTAAGATGATAAATCATTTTTCAAGAAGACCTTAAATATTTTGGTACTTTCTAGTGCCTCCAAATACAAACCGCCAATTTACATCGTCAAATTCATGAATATGTGGTCAACATTATTGCCGTATTTTAACTTTGGTGTCATATTACAGAAATTAAATTAGTTTTTTAAAAGCTTCAGATCAGTATAAATAAGTTTTAATTAGGGGGTCGGTGCATTTGGACAAAGATTTGCACTTTTTCCATTTTTTTTTTGTCGTGATGGGGTAATCTTGTCTTTGATTCAAGAGTATTTTAACAGTCACAAAGCGAAGAAACAAAAACGAAAGCATATTTATAATATAGTGAAAGTAGCCATCCCAATATTTTTCACTAAGGATTCCTAAAAATAATAAATTAGTTTTGAAAATTTCTGAACTATATAATGGAAAGATTTTCAGAATATATTCTAATTATTTTTGACCAAAAATAAAAACAACTCAACCATGTCTATAGTGCATTTTACAGAAGCAGCAATACTAAAAATATGGAGGTGCATCTAGTCGAAAAGTTAAAGTAGTTTGATACGAAAAATAAGGAATTTTTTCCATATGTTAGGTAAGTCTTTTCAAATTTCTCAATAATTTTGTTTCAATTCCGATAAAGTTTAATTGAAGAAAAATTTTCTTAAAAAGCAATAATTCGAAAAGTTTATATACTTTTGGGGTATATTTGAGAAGAAAATTATAAACCCAGTAAAAGAGTTTTCATCAAGCGCCCATAATCCGTATCTGCAAATAATGCACCGTAGCCCCCTTAACTGGGAGTGCCAAAATTTGTTTTTGCCCAAAGTTTTCGAATCATTTTTGAGCCTTCCGTATAAATCAATTTAGCATGGAAAATTGTTTAATATGAATTCGATTCATTTTGTAATTGAAATTCATTCTACTGTGATTTTTGTCCGGACATCTTTTGTGTAAAATCCGGTTTTTGTTCGCTACATTCTTTTATGTTCATTAGAATTTACATACGTGCGACAGATACTTGTTATCTAACGTAACGTAGATTATACTATCACTAATACAGGTTTTTGCATATCAACTGGATAACTAAAATAACTCGGGTCCAAATTTTTTTCAATTAATTTTTCGATTTTTTTAAATTCGAGATTTCAATTGACCGGAAATGCATATATAAAGAATTATACAAGGTTAATTAGTAAGTTCTTAGTTATATAAATTATCTTCTGGATGTAGTCATTATTTATCCTTTTTCAATATAGGTGTATTTTTCAGCTTGTTAATAGTATGTCATATCATTATTATTATGATTATTTGATGTGTAATGAATTATTATTATTAATATTAAGTTCATTTTCATTAGTATAATTATTTATATTTGAATTGACTATTTTTAATTTCTAATACTGTATTTTGTTTTTTTTTTTTTTCGGAAATTATATTTTGTATGGTTAAAGTCTCTATTTGTTTTTTTGATATGGTATGTGTTATATTAATCTGAGACAAAAATCACAGTAGTAATCAAATTACAGAAATATTGACATCGTAGGTTTTATATAACATTTTTCAAATTATATTTCCACTACTGTCAACCTTACCATATATTTTCACCACTCTTTGGCACAGCCGCCATTTCCTCATCCGGTTGGCAATGTAAGTATTAGTGGCCACCTTGAGCACAGAGTCAGTTTCATTAAGCGCAAGTATAGTTTGCGCTGTTTTCGCTGAATCGCGTCACTAGTGGGCGATTGCTTGGTGTGCCACCTGTGGCCTAAAACGCGCGAAGGGGTCATTGGACGAAAATCAGATAATAACTTACATCATTTCCGTTTGAAATCGTCTACCAATCTCTTTTGCTTGTTGAGATGCTTTTCCTAATTTTAGTACTTCTTGTAATTCCCTCGTCAGTGATTTGGAGGAGTGGGGCAAGACCAGCCGTTTCGCTGATTCCATGGAGTAACTTCTCGTCTAAAAAAAATACATTATTTATTTAACAAAGGATTCAGTCATTCTATATGTTTCAAAAAAATCAAATTGGTTTATCTCTTTAGACATCTTGAGTATTCTTAAAGTTTACCAGATATATCTCAGATGTTAACCGATTCAAAGAAAAAAAATCTCTGTCTCATCACGAAAACTTCGGCAGGTATAAAATTATTAAACTCATATGAGTTAACTCATATTTTTCGATATTATTGAGACCGATAATAAACAAATTATCTAGAAAATAATTTGAATAACTATAAATATATTTAAGAGGGTGGTGTCGCATTAAAAAAGGGCGGAAAAACGGGGTTTTCAATAGCCAATTATCGCAAAAAGTACAAACTGTTGGACCCAAAGTATTTCCCTCTACTGATTGTATTTGAGAAAAATCTTGCTCCTATAAAAAAAGTCCGACAATGTGACGGATGGCTCGTCCAATCAGAAACGTGCTTACAAAACTGACGGAATTATTTCAAAAATGTATCAAACCTCCCTGAGTTTTGTAAGGACAGACACATGATTTATGACTTAAATTAACCGGACAGAACGTGAGCAGAATAATCGAGTTGAGTTTTTTTTGAAATTCTTGGATTAGTCACAGTATCACCAAAAAAACAGTATTTGACCATTTTTAGGGGTCTCAACAAATGTATCTCCTCCCTGGATGTTAAAAGTTACACAGTTCGAAATTACAGAATGGTGCAGCTGAAGAACGCGTGCATATTATCAAAGTTGAGTTTTGTCTAAATTTCTGACTTCCGTTTCTGTAAAACGTGTTTAAATTTAAAAAATCAGAAAATTTCAACTTTTTTCATACGAAATATTTTTTGAACGTCAAATCGAAACCAAAATGCTTTGTAATTTTTCCATATTTTCATAGAAAAAGGCCAATAAAAATAAAATTGGAAAATTTGTTTCTAGAGACCTCATTTTTGGGCGACGACCACCCCCTTAATTGATAAAATATGGACTGATAGTTGTTCAAAATTTAAGAGTAACATAATAAAATTCTTCCAAAGTTTCGTATATTTTCAAAATAAGGTAGATCTGAGATTACCTCTTGAGAAACGGTGTGCATATTATTTTCTTCTAAGTTCCTGTCATTTTCTGTGCATCTTTGGTTGTCGTAATTTTGCTTCTTTCTGTCGAATGAAGTCTGGTTCAATATCTTCGCGAGTTCAAATTTTAAGTCGCTTATCTTCAGGGTAAAACTCGTCGATCCTGCGGTATCAATAAACTTTTGGGACAAGATTTCTTTAAAAATGGAATTTCAGAGTTGATAATTGACGCATTGTCTTTATTTTCCTCTTGAATAAGATGGAATCAGCCTACAAAATTCTGATTCCGCCAGCTCTCATTTCTCGCCGTTTCTGATCAATAGCCAAATCGGTAACTGTCTTCTTCAAGCATGCTTTTTCCCGGGGCTTTTCTCTGAAATTGTGCTATACATATAATACATATATGTAAATATCATATATGTATAACATATTAGTAAATTTACATATATGAAATTACATATAATGTATTCTATATGTAATATGCAAAATACACCTTTTAAATGCATGTTATTCACCAAAGAGAAAGGTACGATAGTCAATTTTTTGGTTTCAGATAAGCAGGGTGTAAGGTTTTTCCTTCTTTTTTCCAAACTGGTTACACTTGATTTCCGCCGTTTTGCTTGGTTGAATCTGAGAAAACTCTTCTGACAAACCAATCAAACGGCGAAATCGAAAGTGTGACCAGTTTGGAAAAAAGAAGGTAAAACGTTACACCCTGTAGATTTCGCTATTGTAGTTTAATGAATTCTTTAATTATGTTAAAATAAAGTGGTGACAAATTAGTTAAAATTATTAGCTAAAAGTTGAGAATTATTCTTGACAAAAATTAGGAACTTTTTAGAAATACTTTTTCGATGTTATCCTGAAACTGAAATCGAATTTTTAACGAAAAAATATTATTTTTAATATCTTTCTTTTTTGAAGAAAAATTGTTGAAATTGAACAATTATAAAAATTTCCACGGATTTTTTACTTTTGAAATGTTTCTTACGTGATTTTTGCTACTTTAGAAATACGAGAACTCGTTTGTGCACATCTATTTTCATTTGGTATCAACAGAAAATAATGATTTGAAACATACCATTTGCTTTTTTACCCTGGTATTCGCCAAATTTCGAGGACTCTTTGCTTCTGATACAATTTCCCTAATTCATTCTTGCATCCATATCAACTGATCGGGGACGGGCAGGGGCTTCGGTTTCTGGGATTGGGATCGATTCTCCTGGTTTGGAGCTTCGTGGATCTTCACACTCCTTCCTAAGCAGCTCACGATCAGCGGCCTTTGTCGCAGACAGATTATTCCGTAATGTTCTAAGCACTGAGAAGGCAAGTACGGCCGATAATGGTGCAATTCGTCCGCCATTGAGTTGCATAAGTTTACGCCAAGTGGCAATAATTTTTTGTCTTCCTAAACAGGCATAATTGTCAGTTTCTTGTTTACTGGAATATCGGATATATAAGTATCATTTTATTTTTAGAACCATTTGCTTCAATTGTAATGAAGGAAATATTTGGCGATCAAATTGTTGAAATGAGTCATATTGGCCAACTGATACTACAGTATGAAAAAATCCCAAAAAAATCGTTGTGCGAAAGTTTTTAACATTGTTAAAATTTTGGTATAAAAATGATTTTTTTGCTTAATCCTGAAAAAAACAACTTGATTCGGAAATTCATATTTTTATGGCAGTTACAATGTTATTATTAAATTAGATTTAAATTAATCTGACCTGAAAGAATATTGAATCTCAATAATCGTTTGGACTTTAGTTACCGTCCTATTAAAATCTTTTAAGTTTTAATCATAACTAAATCGACCGAAAATTACCTCTTCTCTACCATATCTGTTTCTTTGATTATTTGGAATGCTAAACCATTCATAGCATCCTAGCTTTACAACCGTTCTTGGCGGCTTTAACGGCAGCAATAGCGAAGCGCGATACGGACTTCCACTGGTTAAGCCCCGTATTTTCATGAAACCGCAAGCTTTTAAAGAATTCAATCTTCTGTTATTTCGCCAACATCTCCCTCCTTATAATTTGCATCCGCACATGGGCCGAAATTAATCTATTTTCTAAAAATTAATTTTATTTTTTAATTATTTTATCAAGTTTCCGATAAATTAATGAGAATATACTAAAAGTATGTAGAGCAGCAAGGCTTCTCAAAGCGAACGACTCCCCACGTTTCCTTCCCCTAGCTTTCCGCCCGATAACAAAAATTAGAATGAGATAAAAATTAGCCTTTTACTATGTCTGAGAGCCGAAATAAAACTCGCGTGGGGTACTCCCTTAAGGGGGGGGTCAGGGTAAGAATTTTTAGTCAATTTTGACTTTGATCGTTAATTTTGGGAAAACTAGATAAGATAAAAAATAAAAATTAATAGTTTTGAAAACCTTAATTTTACAAATTAATTGACTACCAAAAAATATTTTCGTAATTTTGTTTCAGCACTAGAGAGCATAAAATATTCAAAATACCACGATTTTTCAATTTCGATCTCCTCCGTCCATATTATATGACAGTTCATTAAATTTTAACAATTGAAGCACAACTGCTTTATGAAGAATAATGGGCAGTTTTTTTTTCAAATATTGCCCTTGAATGCTCTTGAGCGCCAAAAATATTGAATTTTACTAGTTTTTTAAAATCGATCTCCTCCGTGAATTTTCGACAAAATTTTTCTCGACATCATTTATATGTCCCTTGGACGCTTGAAAATAACTTATGGGCGTAACATTTCTCATTTTCTATCTTGTTACGTAACAGGTGCACTTTTACGAAGTAGTAAAATATGTTTTTGCTCAAAAATATCAAAAAACCAGAATCTATAGTAAATCGACCTCTCTGAATTCATTTTTGGAAGTTTTAACCTCGTTTCTACTTTAGTTTTTAGTGAGAGTGAAATTACGATTTCATTTCATTCTTTATGAACTTCAAATATTGATAAGAAAATTAATTTAATTTTCATAATTTTTCTCAGATAATTTTGTGTGATAACATGTGTGAATAAAAACCTTTCGATTGTCTACAAACAAAGTAAGCGATGTTTGCGCATGGTGTGAAAGCCTTATTAACATATTGACAAATAAATTTGTTCAGAATCAAAAATTTTACAATTTTTCAGAAACAAAGTTTTTAACAATTTTTCAATGAGAAAACAGTTCAGTGAACGTATATTTACTATAAAAAATATTTGTACCTCTAAATATACACCCTTGAATGTATAATCAGCACAAATAAAGTGTAAATTTACGTGACGATAACGGACAAACTAGTGTAGATAGCGATTTTTAGTTTTGACCAATGTTTTTTAAATTACTGAATTACTAATAACATTCCAATAATACCACATTTTTTCTACTTGTTTCGATTTATTATCATTTTCAAGATTAAAAAGATATAAACTTAAAAATGTAAAGTAGACTTTTTGGAAATCTAGAATGCGTATTTTTCAAATGAGACTTTTTTTACCCTAAGAATTTGTAATTTTCAAATTAGATAAGTTTGTATTTTCAAAAAATAAGTATTTTTAGTTTGCATGGTTAGTGCAATTTCGGGTCAAAAAAGCTTTGTGATCAAATTGATCATTTAAAGAAGGTTTTTGCGTTCTAATCAAAAAAGCTTCATTTTTTCACGGTCTTTTTTATGCCTGAAGCCTTTTCCTACAATTTTGAAACGATTAACATATTATTAAATCTTATCATTATCTTCTACAGTTCTCATAAAGGCTCGCCCTGACCACTTCATTAAGTGTAGTAAACTGCTGGAAAATTGCAGCAATTTAATTGCTTCCGAGCATTTTTTGAGCTCACTTTCGAAAAATCGAAGCAATCTTTCAAGTGACCTGAAAAAATCCAACTTTTGTGTCTGGGATTGAACTTTGACAGAATTCTCATCATAATTTTCATTTCATTTGGCCGTATTATACTGTGACTAGAAAAATAAATGAGAAATAGAGCTAATAATTAAAGTTTATTGGTTTCATGAATATGTTTGAGTAAAATATATCTATTCTACAGCAAAAAAAAGAAGCTGAACTAAGTTGAACAAATGAGTTAATTTTCAAATGGTATTTCACATTCTAGTTTCTTTTCGTTAAAAATCATTTCATCATGACAAATTCTTACAATTTCTGCTCCAAAATAAAGACATTCATAAAATTTTTTGCAGTCATCTTCATGAACTCTTCTCTCCCCTCTCGAGCACTTTATCGGTTGAATATTTTGAGCGCAATTAACATTTTCTGGCCAATCACAAAATTTCGATTTGGAATTAAAGAGTAGTCCATCCGGACACTTTAAGAAGGGATTGGAATTTCGTTAAATTAATTTATATTATGAATTAATTATGATATTAATATATTAAGTTAATTAATATTAATAAATTGTATAATAATAATAAAACTTTAAATTAATTAATTGTATTGTTGAAAATTGAGTTATATATAATATATTGAATAAATAATATTAAAAAATAATATTAAGTTGTATTTTAAATTAATTTATATCAAAATTTGAAAATGAATAACTAGATATTCGAAAACGTTCGCAACAAATACATAAAAAATCTATATCAATTGATTATATTTCAAAAATATTATACTGTAATAATAATATAATCATAATTAATATTAATTTGGCAAATTTTCTGAGAGCCCGTTTTGCGAAATTACTTTTGTTTCTTTTTTTGTGTCAACTTTTTGTTCAAAAAATTATTTCTCACTCATTACCTGAAGATGAATAATAAATTCGTTGTAAAAAAACTATTTTTGATAGCAAAATATTATATAATATTATTTAATTACATTAATTTATTAATTAAAATTCATAAATATAACAGTGTCGCGTCAAAAAACTTTATTTTAATATATGACATGCACAACTACGTCAAAATATAAAAACTCGAAATTCTGAACCCTGACTGTAGGTTTTCATATCTGTATCCCTCATAACATTGATAAAAAGTATCACATTTCAGCGGGTGGGCATAGATGCCAGTTTTGCAACCGGTCCCATAATGATCAAAATTTAATTCGTGACTACATTTGACATTTTCGGGAAAGTCGCAGGCACCGATTTTGGAATTAAATAAAAATTGATCAGGACATTTAATATCAGATTTTATGCCATTTTTACAATGACAAAATGTATCACAACGCTCTGAATGAGCACTAATTTCATCTTCACACAACTCATTTTCTATATTAGTTAATGCTTCAGTTATTGGTTGGGTTACTAGATGGGTTACTGGTTCGGTTGAAGGTTGGGTTGCTGATTTGTTAACTGATGCGGTTACTGCTTTGGTTACTGTTTCGGTTAATAGTTGGGTTGCTGATTTGGTTACTAGTTTAGTTACTGAGTCGGTTACTAATTCGGTTATTGGTTCGGTTACTGCTTTGGTTACAGCTGTGGTTACTAGTTCAGTCACTGGTTTGGTTACTGCTTTCGTCAATCCTTCCCTGACTGCTGTGGTCACTGATTCGGTCACTCCTTCGGTTACTGCTGTGGTCACTGGTTCGGTTCCTGCTGTGGTTACTGGTTCGGTTTCTGCTGTGGTTACTAGTTCGATTACTGGTTCGGTCACTGCTGTGGTTACTGGTTCGGTTTTTGCTCCGGTTACGGCTGTTGTTACTGGTTTCGTTATGGGCCCAGTTGGCGCATCGGTGAGTGGTTCCGTCATTGGCTCATTAATTGTTTTATTAACTTCTAGACCACAGAAGTTGCAACAATTAAAAGAAGCTGCATAATATAATCTGCAATTTTCATAGCAGCTGATAGCGAATGATTGGTCGAAGTCTCTTTGATAATTAATACACGTAAAACTGTTGGGCCAATCACAGTAGTTTATTTGAGGATTGAACATCGTGCCATCTGGACAACTACGACTTATCAATTTGCCATTATCACATTGAAAGTATTTTTCACATGTATCAGGGTGTGGAGAAAGCAAATTATTGACTTCACATTTGTATAACTTAGGAAAAAAATTATTTGATACTTTGATATCATAAACGAATAATACGAATACAAATAAGTTATTCTAAATGACCAAATCTTGATTATGTGCCTAATTGAGAACTGTAATTATATTCTTGATATGAAATTTGTATTAAGAAGCTAGTAGTGACCCGGTAGAAGTATTTACGAAATGTTATTGAAAATATGCAGGTTAGAGTACAGTTTATAAAATACTACCACAATTTTACTAGTCCCGGCAAAGCAAAATTTAAAGAAAAATTCATAAAGTGTGTTTTTTTACTTGCGAAATGAAAATTGTCATTTAGGTAATTACGTCCAATAAAAAAGGTAACTAGGTGGATTATATTTTCAAACCCTTGACATCGGCTATAAGCTTGGCTTTCAAAATAAATCCACTAGTTACCATTTTTAATTGGCCGTAATTACCTAAATGACAATTTTCATTTCGCAAGTAAAAAAACACATACTGTAGTTTCGAAAAGGGCTACAGGTTTCGTAAAGACAGTGGAAGAGCTAACGCTTTCATGATAAGAACCAAGCAACCTTCGTTTAATGATAAGTTTGAACCAAAGCTTTTTAATTTAAAATTTTGTTAATCGATTAATGCATAAAAATTACGAATAACTAAAATAAAAATTTTGCGGAACTTTTGAAAAATTATGAAAAAATTCTAGTATTTCGCGCAAATTGTGTTAAACTTGAGACTTGGAAAAAACCTTAAATCTTAGATAATGATAAATGAATCGAAGCGTTAGATAACTATGTTTTTAAATAATTTATTAAATACTGCAAATTGAAAACGTTTTGATATTTTATGAAGTATTCGAACTGTCGGAGTTTATTTTGCACCCTTTTTGAATTTATCTGCCGGATCTCTACTAAGTCTTAAGCCTTTTTTTAGGATGTTGGTCTGTATTTTTATGCATCAATAAAGAAATACGAACTTGCTCAATGTCACATTGCTCTTCTTGTACAGAGTTTGCGCTATCGATTGAAGTAAATTCATCAGAAAATGCTGTTGGCATTTGGTTGGTATTTGTTGATGAAATTTCGTTTGGGATCGCTTATTATTTGACCAAATAAAAATTTGTCGCTGGTAATAACGCTATTTTTTAAAGTTTGCAAGTTCAGTTTATGAGAAACCTAGATCGGGAGATTATTAAATTGTTGTCTTGGTGTCTCGAAAATTTTTCGTATCTTTCCGATTTTGTTCTAAAATTTTGAAAATACTTTTGAGAAAAAACAACGATAAATTGAATTAAGGGGGTGGGTGTCGCTTTTTGGTACCTTTCACCATCAGCGCCTTCAGAACAATTCTAGGGCAGTTGTGAAAAATCTGATAACTCGTTGTAATATATATCTTTCGTTAACGATCACACATCTCAAACTCAAAATTGTTACATCACACCACCATGCTATCATTTAGAACAAAGATTTTTAAAGTTAACTTTTATTAGGCCCAACATACAAAGCGTCTGAAAATTTACACAGAGTACGAAAAGAGTGAGGTCACTAATATGTTTGGCCCATTTTTTTTGAATTTTGCTCTTGTATTTTCTAGAATCACTTTTGAACGCCGATTTTTACGATTTTCGTCTTCAAAGTGATACTTCTTCTAGACGGATGTTCAGAATAAACCGTTTTTTCGACTCAGGTAGATAAATATAGTGTCGTCAATTTTTGAATTTTATCCTAGAATAGATATAATCTAGATATAATTAGACTATAAGTGAACGGAAATGAAAAGTTCGAAAAAAAAAGTTCGTCTGATTGAAACAAAAGTACCACCAAATTGAAGCTGAATTTCACTGATCAAAAATTTGCTGACAGCTAATCGACATTTTTAACCAATCAGCCTCAAATTCGATAATTAGGTTTAACATTTTTGCTTATAATATAATTGAAATTTCTAGAATTGCGGATAAGTAACATTTTCGATAATTTTAGTGTTGTGCATCGTTTTAGACGGGTCATATTTACCAATAAAAATTTTCATATCATGGTAGAATACCGGTTTCATGTGGGTTAAAGCTAAAAAATATTCGAATTTTGAAAATTCTAGATTGTTTTGAGAAAAATAATAGCCACCATGAGATTTCTTGGGTCAACTTTAGTCATAACCGATATTAATGTATCATAAATTAAATCTATAAAGAGCTAAAAAAACCGACACTTACCCCCTTAAACGTTAATTTGAATTTGAAGTCAAGGGGGTAGGTGTCGGTTTTTTTNTTAATTTATGATACATTAATATCGGTTATGACTAAAGTTGACCCAAGGAATCTCATGATGACAATTTTTTTCAAAACAAAATCTAGAATTTTCAAAATTCGAATATTTTTTTGCTTTAACCCGCATAAAACCGGTATTCCACCATGATATGAACATTTTTATTGATGAATATGACCAGCCTAAAACGATGCATGACATTAAAATTCTCTCAAAATGTCTTAATCGAATTCTAGAAATTTCAATTATTTTAAAGCAAGAATGTTAAACCTAATTATCGAATTTCACGCTGATTGGTTCACAATTTCGATTAGCTGTAAGAAGATTTTTGGATCAGTAATTTCTCAGCTTCAATTTGGTAGTAGTTTTGTTCTGACGAGACGAATTTTTTATTCGAACTTTTCATTTCCGGTTTACTTAAAATTAAATTTCTAGAATTCTAGGACAAAATTGAAAAATCCGAGCCAAACATATTGACGACACTATATTTATCTACCTTAGTCGAAAAAACAGTTTTATTCTGAACATCCGTCTACTTGATAGTAAGATCTAGTTAAAGAAGTATCAGTTTGCAGACGAAAAATTGTAAAAATCGGCGTTCAAGAGGAATTCTAAAAAATACAAAAGTCAAATTCAAAAAAATTGGCCAAAAATATTAGTTCACTCATAAATCCCGTACTCAGTGTGAATTTTCAGACGCGTTGTATGTGGGGCCTGATAGAAGTATAACTTTGAAAAAACGCTTGGGTGTTCTAGAAATAATAATGCACCTGGTGCTGTGGTGATTAAATTTTGAGTACGAGATATGGAATCGTTAGACGAAGGCTAGACCTATGAACGAGTATTCTCAGATGTTTTACAACTGCCCTAAAATTGTTCTTAAGCGTGATTGAAAGGTACCAAAAAGCGACACCTACCCCTTAAATGTGTTTATCTTAATAATTAATAATTAAGAAATATTTGAAGGAAATTGGCTTCTTCAATTCCAAATGTTCTTTAATTCCAGTTTTAACTCCGAACACCCTAAAAACATTTTTTGTTGGAAAACACCTCAAAATAATTTATGAGTCAAAAAACTTGACAGGAAATTCCCAAAAAAGTACATTATTAAGAAAGTCCAATACTTGAAACCTGAATATCGACTACTTAATTGCACTAACAATTAGCTCTCAATAAGATGCCACTTCATTTCGTTCTTACTAAATATTTTCGATTCAGTTTTTCCCCTTAAATTCAGCCAGTTGAAGTATTTTCAAAACACTGTTTTGAAGTATTAAAATTTTAATTCAAAAATGTAAAAAAATCACTTTATTTGTTAAACAGCTAATAGCTATCAGCGATCCCTACCAATGGAATTTAGTTTTGGGTCAAATGAGCAATAGCAAGCATTCATATCCTCGAGTTGGAGGAACTCGACCTCATTATATGACTTTTTAAAAACTCCTGGATATGCTTCTCCATTTTCGGTTGTACAACTGCAATCTTGTCGAGAACAGCCATAATTATCACATTCTGCACGTAACTCACAAGTGTGTCCTACAGAACAATAGCCTTTTCAATAGGTTTAATTTTTTAAGTTGCTAACTTTAAAAATGGATTACTTTTCAACTATACGCCCGACGCTGCTGTAGATGGTATTATTTTTGAATAATTAGTCATTTTGACCAAAACAAGGGAGAAAAGTTTTCACCAATGAACGCCTCAAAATTGAAAATGCTGCAAAAATAAAGTTTCTTTCATATCTAGTTCTCGAGAAATAGCGACGCGTCCGTAACTCCCTAAAAATGATAAAATGTGATCATTTTGGTTCAACGCTCATGATGGGCTCTTTTTCTAACCTACTGCATATCGAACACGCTCATTGGTTCGGGAAATATAAGAAAGTAAACATGATTTTCAGACGAAAACCTCCTTTTTATAGCCATTTTACATCAACTGCGTTTGTAAAGATTGATTTAAACCCCGATTATTGAAAAATACTTAACTTTTGATAACTAATACTGAAAACCAGGCTTGTAAAGGGATGCATCCCTAGCCGATTTTTTCATTCCTATCCTCATCCCCACTTTATCCCCTATTATGGGATGGGATGCATCCCATCCCTTTTGATCTCCATCTATCCCAAAAAAAGGAATGCATTCCCGGGGATGCATCCCTAGGGATGTATCCTCAGGGATGCATCTTCAGGGATGCATCCTCAGGGATGCAAAATTATCCCCATTTTTTCCAAATAAAATACAAATTTATAAACAAATACAAACCCTTAAATATCAATCCCTTTTACAAGCCTGCTAAAAACATTGTTATTTTCTGAAAAATCAAACAAGAAAATTGTTTCTTGGCGCATATATTTTCACGGCAAATTTTCCCTGTATGTGCTACACAAACTTTCTAGAATTCTGGTATACTAGAGATTTGGTAAATTTCAAATTTTTTGATATTAACCCAAGCCTTCTTGCGGATATTTGTCGTCACATTGTTCATAATATGAATCAGGCACTACTGTTCTCCGTATACTATAACAATTATATTCAAACGATTTTACAATCGTGAAAAATAGAAATAATTTCAGTTTCATTTTTAAGTAATCACACAAATTTTAAATAGCATCGGTGCAAGAGCAATTGCTTTTAAACGCATGTTTTCCTAGAGAAGGAAGAAATTGAGCTGATGAATCGTTTTATGTTCCAACGAGCTCAATAGAAAATATTGCATTTCATTAATTTTATTAATCATTGCATCCGTTTTCATCCTAAGTATTTGTTAAAGTTTCTCTACAGGAAAATTTTGCTTCCAGGAAAATTTAAAAAAATTTACGACAATTTTATTGTGTGTCATATTTTTCATGGTAAATTTCCATAGCAATTTTTTCGGAAAGAAACTTCTCTGTTTACACAAAGTTTGTGTCACCGACTGCCCATAGTCAAAATTTATTTTCAAAGAATCCCTCGAAATTATCATTGAAAATTCAAAGTACAAATAAAATGAAGTATTTTTTACAAAAATAAGCAAAAAACTTGCATTTTTGACCATTTTTCATTTTTTTCTCGGTTCATAAAACGAAAAAACAGTATTTTGACCAGAGGTCGGCAGAATCAGATCGGATTGGATCGTTTTTTGAGCCGATCCAATTTGATCAGGTTTTGAAACTCCTCAATCCGATCAAGTTTAATTTTTGAGACGATACGATTCAATCAGATCAGATGAAATATCTATCAAAAGTCGAAATTAGGGTTAATCGTTCCTAATCGATTCAAAAATAACATTTAAAATTTTCAAAATACTAGCAAGTGGAGCCAGAAAGCTTAACCCTCCGAAGCATAGAAACAAAAAGTTGCGCCGAGGCATAATAGCCTTTCAGGAGGCTATACTTTGAGCGTTGTTTACAAAAACTCTTATGCGATAAACCTTCAATTTTTCCTTTCTGATCAAGTTAAAGAGTTAAACTTTCGAAAAAAAAATTTTCATATTCTAGAAATTTTATGTTTAATTCCAGAAAAAAACGTTTGAAAAGCAAGGTTAATTAAACCACGTGATACTACCTCATGATAGGCTCCAGGAAATGTATGTTTATCTGAATAACTGCGCAGTGCTCTGTTTAACTCATAACTTTTGTCTAATTGACTATATCTGTTGGGAATCAAAAAATATTTCTAAATAAGTTCAAAATATTTATGAAAAATCACGTTTTTTCGGAAAAAATTGTTAGTTTTCTCAATTTAATGAAATTATTTGATTATTACAATATTAAGGCACATATGGTATAACCCTTTAACACCTTTCGCTGGATCTGAGAGATGTGGGCTTAAAAGCGGCCTCATGAGTGGCTAGGAGGGATCTGAGGAGTGTCAGGATTGGCTCCCTAGCCGCTTTTCAGCCTACATCTCTCAGATCCAGTGAAAGGTGTTAAAGGGATAAGAGTAACACTTTGGCATGATTTTCACAAATTATATATTTTTTCAAAACATATCATTTTATCTATAGTTATATCAAAATAAGATATTTTGAAATTTCACTTCTAAAAAAAACTTTTGCTCCAGATATGTCCAGAAGGCTAATTTTTCTTGCAAATTGTACTCAAAACACTTTCCTAAAAACTGGCTCATTTTAAATTTAAATTAGAAATTTTGATCGAAAAGTATTTCTTCGGAAATAAAACTTAAGGGGGTAGGTGNTTATATCAAAATAAGATATTTTGAAATTTCACTTCTAAAAAAAACTTTTGCTCCAGATATGTCCAGAAGGCTAATTTTTCTTGCAAATTGTACTCAAAACACTTTCCTAAAAACTGGCTCATTTTAAATTTAAATTAGAAATTTTGATCGAAAAGTATTTCTTCGGAAGTAAAACTTAAGCGAAAAATCGCCTTTCAATCAATTTGTCATAAAATTTGAACCTAGTATCCGAAATAATTTTTAGATTCACATTGTTGAATTTTAAAATGTATTATAAGGAGAAGTTTCTGCGATCATTTTTTCCATCATTTTTGGCTGATTTAAAGTGGCTTTAGCTTTTCAAAAGGCTATATGCCTCGGAGGGTTACATTGATAATCTGAGCAATTATGACTACCGAAGACTGATTTTTGAAAACTCGTATTTTAGTTCAATCAAACCGGAATTTCATATTTCCAACTTTTATGAAAATGAGCCCCAAATTGATATTTGTCTTGTTCGGATTGACCAGACCAAAAATCGTTTGCTAGGCTTGGCTTGACTCGTTACTTTTTCAAAGCCAAAATTTTAAAACATATGAAAAAACTCGGAGACATGTAGAAAAGATCGAATCAGAATATTCGCCAACAAAATAGAATCGAAATAGACCATTAACCCTTGTGAACACAGAGCCACAATTGTGGCTCAAGCATACCTAAAATTATCCAAAAAAGGCAAAAACGGGATCATAGAATTTTTTCTTACAAATTCATTATGAAGAAGTTCGATTTAGTTCCCAAAAAATAGTTGAAATTTTTTTCGAATGTTTGGTTCCAGTATTACGGGGAGTTGATTTATTAGGATTTTTTGCCTATGTTTCACTTCTGGATAAATTATTTCGGAACTAGACATAAAATACAAATGTGAGATTTGCCAGTTTTTAGGGAAGTGTTTTGTGCATGCATAACAGTTAAAATAAAAATTTATTGGCATTTAGGGACAGACCTTTTTTTCGGAAGTGAAATTTCTAAATTTTTAACTTCAAGTATCCCATGAAAAAAATTGTTATTATAAAATTGAATTCAAGCAATCAAAAATTGTCCACAGTTGTACTTCATTGCCATATTTACTTGAAAATAATAGAAAAAGTGTAATCATCGGCTTTTATAGGAAAACTACACATTTTTCATCAAAAATGATGATTTTTCCATCAAAATTTTTGACTTATCTATAAATTACTTTTGATATATGAGATATAAATCAAAAGTTTGACGTCGGCCAGATACTTGTACATCGTTTCCGACAAAAATGTAACTTGTGAAGACAACTGTGACCGTGTTTCACGTGATATGGCATACCTTGCTTTTCTCACCATATTTTCTAGAAAAAAAACTTGAAATTCTATAATCTAAAATGTCGGGTGCAAAATATTACCTTTCAACTACCTTATGCAGAAAAAATTGAAATTCCAACTGCCTTAACCCGTGTGAGCATATAAAAAAAAGTTCCGTCAAGGCACCAGAGCCACAATTGTGGCTTTACTTTGAACGTTGTTCACAGAAAGCTTAAGGCAGTTGGAATTTCAATTTTTCTGCATAAGGAAGTTAAAAGGTAATATTTTTGCATCCGACATTTAATATTCTAGAATTTTATTTTGTTGTTCTTGAAAATATCGTGAGAAAAGCAAGGTATACCATATCACGT
>SCLH01000446.1:74641-94505 GCA_004367855.1 Oikopleura vanhoeffeni | reverse complement strand
ATTTTTGAAAAACATATGTTCGTCTTTAACGGGGTTATGCTCAAGGAAATTCTAAACAACGCCAACTCAGATGGGTGGTAATTTATTACCAAGCTAACTTTTGAAAAAATTCATATTTTTCTTTCCCTGGTTAAGTTTATGTCGACATAACTAGACTAATTTCGAAGTTCAAACAATTTTTCACGATAAAAAAAATAATTAAAGCGTTTTCATGTTTACAAAAAATGTATTTTTTTACTTGATTTATTTTCCCCAAAAAAAACGTAAAATTGTTCGTAATTTTGATAATTTAAAAAAAAAAAGCGATGATTTTGTGGTTTACATACTCAATATAAAAAATACCGCCTGGAATTTTGATTCGAAAAACTTCCATCGCAATACTTCATTTTCGCAATTTGCGACTGCTAATTAAGCGGCAAGAGTGCTTTGTTTCGTTATCGCGCTGGAAAACAAATCAAAAACGGAAAAAAATTTGAGATTTCATTTTCTTATTACTTTAAAAAAATTGAATTTGATTTCCGAATTAATTTAACAGCAGCCGCACTTTTAGGATATTTTACTGTGCCGATGTGTAAATATCTCGCCTAGAATCGTTTTGCTCTTCCAGGTGATACAAATCAGCAGTAAAGAGTTATCAGGAATAGGTTCCGTTCTTTATTCTTTAAAAAACTAAAAATTTATTTTGTACGATGAAACTGTATTATTTATTGTCCTATTACTATACTTCGAATTGTTTACCAAATTATTTGGTTTGCTTCTGGTTTGTCAAATAAATACAATTTTTGTTTTTGAGGCGTTCAAATTCAAGAGTAAATTACAGTTAAACCTACTTAGCGGATAGTATTCAATTTTCTGTTGTTTATCAAAGAAAGCTTCATTTATGATTTGTATCTTATGAAAGGCACTAAATTTTTTTTATTTCCGGAATGAAAGTTTGATTTTAAGATGAAAAAATTGAATTATTCTGAGGTGAGAAATTCAAAAATAAAGAATTTTTTCGAATCTATAAATAAAAATCCTTGATTTTTTGGACAACAAAATAAAATCAAATTCTGTTCTGGTGAAGCGTTTATTTTTTTTTCAGAAGATTTCTTCAACTTTTCAAAACTCATCCAAAAACTTTTCATGATGCGGAAATTTCGACGTGACAAGTTGCTTTATCTCCAAGAAGTTAACAAGATAGAGAATCATTTTAGCACCAGAGATTCAGGAATTGTTTAAGAAAGCTAAGCAATTAAATGAAGTTAATCCCGATAATTTGGAACTTTATTAAATTTAAGCGCTCCAGAGTCGAGCTGTAATATTATTACCAAATGAGTATGTGGTTAAGGGGGTGCCATAGGTTCCTGCAGATTGGTACATTTTTCAGAGCGATAAATGAAAGAAAAAAAATGTGGAAAATTATTTTTTTATGTTTTTATCTTCAATAAAAGTGTCCTTCTTTGCTAACGTTTATATTTTAAATTTCTTAACATAATTATTATCTGGGAAAATATAAAAAAACACTTTTCCACTGTACATCATTTCCAACGTTGATTTTTCTTAATTTTCGACCGTTTTGTTCTTACAAACGATTTACTTTTACGAATGTAGAAAAACTTGAAAGTATTGTTAATTTTATTTAAATTTATTTTGATTTTCAAGGTTTAAATAAAAGAGGTAGCATTACTAGTAGTAAATCAGGGACTGTAATTTGAATTGTTTTTCATCATTTTATGTTGCCATTTATTTAACGCCTTTATTTGTAATTTTTTTGGCCATTTTGAATAAAAATTATTTTTGTTAAAAATCAAATAATTGCACCCCACTGAATAAGTATGAATAATAGTGATACAAATTGATAGTAGCAATATGCATGTATACTACTTTCCAATATCCAAATGATGAAAGTTTGTTTTCGATTTGATCAAACCAGGTTTCTTCATCTTCCTAATAAAAACCCGTTTTAATTATTATTCACAATTTTCAGTGGGGTACCTTCAACTACAACACATAACCAGCTAATATATACTTAAATAATATATTACTGAAATTATTAACACCAGTTTTAAAAATTACCATTATAAATCACCATTATAGAAATCGTCATTTTAAAATCACTATTATAAAATTACCATAATAAAAATTACCATAATGAAATCACCATTATAAAATCACAATTATAAAAAAATACTACAGTGGGGTTGCGCTTACACGCCCGATTTTTGAAAATGGGATATGATTGGCCAATTTTTATCAAGTACAGTCCTCGATCTCTAACTGATACACTTTTTTTGAGTCGGTATTTGAACCAGTGAGGGCTCATGATGAGCCGCTCATCCCTATACTTTTGCTTAGAAAGCTATATTGTAGATTGAAACTGCTTTATTGTGTGATTAAATTCGACTTTAAATCTAAAAAGTTTCATGTATAACANGTATAACACAAATAAAATATAGCCAGCAGTTTTATTTTATAGTTTGACGATTTGGAATAGAATGTAAAAAGTAAAAAATGGGTTTTATTAGCTCATCTTTCAGAGATTTTTCTGATCTTAGAACCAAGGATTATTCCAGTTCTAAAAGACGCAAATTACCTTTTTGTGCCGGCAAACAGGAGTTAAGACTCATCCCCGGTAAGATTTGCGATTAGGAGTATAACTTTATAATATAGAGTTTATATTATAGAGACACCCCACTGTTATAAATAAATTCATAAGTCTAAATATACTTTACCCTGACCAAAAACTTCGAATATTTTGGTAATGTTTTAAACCCCTTCAGTTTTGGTTGTTCAAAATTAAAACCCTTAGTACTTTCAATAGTTTTCTTTATCATTTGGTCGAGTTCTTCCCTGAGGTCTTCTGCTTCATCTTTTTTATCTGGAAAAGTTCGTTCACGACGCTCTCTATCACCTAAATTTAGCAAACTAGGGTCGAAATCAGCGGTGAGGTTTGTTTCTGAGGTCGAGTTATAGAATCGTAAAATAAAACTTTGACAAAAAGGTGGTTTAAATATATTTATTTTTGTAATCAGTTTTTTCAAACCATAAAAGTATAATTGATAATATATTTTATCTTCAATAATTGAAAAAAAAAATATAATATTTTCAATTTGAAAAAAGGAATTAAAAAAAATCAGAATACCTTGAAATTTTTAAAGATCAGAAATTAGCATAAGTGATTATTCCAAAAATAATAAAAATTTCAATAAAAAAAACTGGGTCGGTTAAATATCAGCGCGAAATTCATTTTGAAAAGTTGTCAGCTAACTATTAAATTATTTATCGAGCAATTAAGTAGTAGAAGTTAATTTGTACAAAACTCTACGCAAAGCACAAACTTGAAATTTTCTCAATTTGTTAATAACCCATCATCTAATTTTTTTCTATTTATTTTCAATTAAAATTATTTATAACTCTAACTAAATTTAATTTCTCGGTTGGGCAATTTTCCTCCAAATCGGAGCATGATCCTTCTGATAACGATGTAAAAATTGATTTAAATTTTTTAAATTCCGGCGTCGCCTCGACAATCTCCGCGTGAAAATGCCTGAACAGGCAAAAAAGTGAAAAAATTCTCATGATAAAAATGCAACTGATTCTAAATTATGAAATCTTGACGTAAATATAATTGCACAATGCTCCGCTCAACCCCTTAGTTTCAATATAATTCTTTATAAACAAGTCAAAAAAATGTGTTCAAGGAATTTTTCTTTAAAATGCAATATTCTCTCACATACACGTCGCATATATAATGACTGCTTAAAAGGTCAGGATAATTTTTCTAACGTCAACTGTGAAATTGGACATGGGGTTGAGAACATTTGAAATCATTTTCAATGACATAATTACCCATGGTAATCTTATTCGCAAATTCATCAACCTAACGATCAGAATGTTAACTAAAGCAAAAAATTTAACAAACTTTTCTGAAAAGTTAGGGAGCAGATTGAAATTATGGATCTACCTAAATATCACTCGAATTAAACTTGAACTGAAAAGTTAGCTCGAAGACAATTTAGAGTCGGTTAAACCCTTTTGTGGCAGCATTTTGTATTTTTTAGATTAGTAATACGAAAATTTAGTTTTTCTGTGAGTGAAATATGATATTTCTCAAAAAACGTTCATAAACCCTTATTTATTTAAATTCTAACGTCGACGCTTTTTTATCGACTATAAATCTTCAATTATTTTTTATTTTGTATAATTTTGGACGCATTTATACCACCCTTCACCAGAATCAAAAAAATTTACTTGCAGTTGATAGAGAAGGTTTTAGTCTCCAGTACTTTTGTTTCTCATTCATGCTTATCTGCCCGTTATCGACTCTTCCAGTCCAGCTGGAGAAGAGGGCTATTTCCCAAGCAATTCTAACATTCTACACCCACAACCCCCTTAAGCATTTTTTTGTTTTACGAAGCGTTATTTTTTTCAAGAAAAATTTAGTTGTGAAAATAAATTGAGCGAAAATTTTTAATTGGTCACTTGGTATTTTACAGTCACGTGGTATTTGGAACCGCTTGTTATATTCATTATTTATTGTGAAAGGTTCAAACTACAACCGTGAGAGGGTGTGAGTGAATTTTGGGAGGCTTTGTACCAAAAATGAAGTTTTCCGGATAATTTTCTGTAATAGAAGTTCCGCTGTCAATTTAATTATCCTTGATAATAAAAATCCTGCAAATGATAATTTATCATTAGTATTTTTTGAGATAATCAACGAATTTTAGTTCCCAGAAAATTGTAAAAATCGGGATTTAATATGAAAACTAACTGAACAGTTGATATCACCTACAAATTTATTTGTGTTTAATTCGAACATATCCATTTAAGGTAGAGTTACTCACTAACTAGGAAGGTGTTGTATCAATATGGTATATAATACGGATTTTTAGCGAGGGTGAGCGAAAATGTTCTAGACTCCCTTCTTAGTGGGTAACTTTACGTTAAAGGCATCGGGAAATTCAGAAATGATGTTCTGTCGAAGTAAAATGATGATATTTTGCATTGAAATGAATAAATTTTTCTTTTGACTTTCGTTTTCTAGTTTCTTTCAGAATCCAATGGGGTGTTTCTGATACAAGACAAATTTCCTCGAGATCTTTGTCAAACAGACCACAAGTCGAGGCTTCTAAATAATATGCTTATAATATTTTTACTTATGTATTGTTAATAACAATTTGTTAGTTATGTATTAACTTCATAGCCGATTGCTGCTATTTTTGACCCTCGAATGGATTTTAGAGTTTATTGTTATACAGCCTTAGCCAAAAATTCCATCCGATGTGTATTTTAGGTAAAGATAAATTTCAGAGATCGTCATTTAAGTGACATTCAGTGACCGCTAGCGAGCGAACTTGAGGTCCTAGAGATGTGAGACACAGCTCATTGTTATGTTTTGGCCGATTGAGTCTAGTTCAATAATTAACTTTGGTTGGTTTTGTGTACTTTGCTTTCTCATTGAAAAATCTACATAGATAAAGTCTCAACTGTAACCCTCTCATCTTTTGTTGTTGAATCTTTTTGAACAAATTGAATAGTAGGCTTTTAATAACCCAATTTCGAGGCCTACTACTACTACTATTCCAAAATTATTTTGAGCGCGAAAATAACTTTTTGTTAACCTGCGAGAATAATTTCTCAATACTCTTATTATTCTGATTTGAAAAATTATCTGATACATCGAAAGCTTATCAATTTTTAGTTCTTATGAATTAGAAAAAACGTCTAATAACATGAAAAACCAAAGACAATTTAAATAATCATACCAATAAAAACTGCGCGCAGATAGACGATTTTATTGACAGCTATTAATTTGTTATTTTGTCAATTAGGAACATATAATTTATGTTTGCGCCTTGAACTTCAAGCTGAACTGAAAAATTGCATGTTATTGTATCGAACTAAATAACCTGGACAATTTTTAATTGAAATTCAACATAATCAATTAACTGTATCATAAACTGAGGTGCTCTCTTAAAATGATTGTGACATAAAAAAACTAAGATTTACTTTAGCTTTTTTTAATCACGGGAACTGTTCGAGGCAAAATATTCCGGTAAAAGTGATTTTTCAGAGCATAGATTCATTGAAACAAAGACATAAGCATGTTAGAGGTCTGCTGACGGGTTCTATTTATGAAAATTTTTGGCAGTCAATAATTAATAAATTTTCAAACACTGTTGTCGAATAATAAATCATATGTTTGATTTTGTCAGCAGGCTTTTGATCTGTTTTTTGGAGCTAGTGGGTTGCAATTTTTTGTGCCACTTAAGTGGTCCGGGTTTCTAAGGGTTCAGAGGTTATCACTAGGTATCTCCAAAAATTTGTCATTGTCGGAATCATTTTTTATTGAGAAAGTTTAAATTTTCATTCTGTCATGAAATGAGAGACAATTTATGATTATTATTAACAAATTCTCTTTCGATAGAATTATTGGAAACTCGATTTTTTTATCAAGAGTAATCGAACTGTAATTTGAATATTTTCCGCAGAAGAATAATCCGGTGACATCTTCAAAAATAAGCAAAAGTCCAAAAAAATTGCTCTAAGTTCATCATCTAATTCATTGGTAGCTTTTTCAATTGTACATTCAAAATATTGATTAAAGCCTTTAATCATTAAGGTGAAATTTTACCACTCTATAATAGACATATAACAATTTGTTAAGATTCAAAAACACCGCTCCTTTCAAATTTTTTACAAACGCTCGCACAAATGGCTCTTCAATTTTCCGGAGTTGAATCTACAGTAGGATTTAAATATTTTCCAAAACTACAAGAGTATCCCAATGTTTTGGCCCAACCGTCCCTAAACCCAAACTTTTTTCTAGAAATACCACGAAATTTTCTTAACAGTACGTCCGAAAGTTTGCAATAGTTCAAATTTTCAAACAAAAAGCGTAGTTTGGGGCCTTTGCACCGATTTTACTAATAGCGTATAAAAAACAGTATTTCAAATTGAGACGCAATAGAAATAGTAAATAATCATTGGCTCGCGTTCAATAATCTCATAATATTGTTTTTAATTGAATATAAATTTTTTTAATAAAAAAATTATATGATTTTATGACTCAAAAATCCACAACAACAAAAATTAGACATACTGTATGTTCAAAATGTAATTTATAACCCTCGCTTGTTTTTCTGCATTCTATGATTCCAAGATTGTAAGATATGGAAAAAGCAGTTTTTTGGATGTTTACCAAGAACAAAAAAAAATTGATGACATCATAGAAATTTCCGAATCACACATAATTTGGGGGGACCATTTTTCAAAAAATTCATTTTCATAAAACACTCCAACTTGTCGAAGCATCTTTGTATACGATTCTGATTTCTTGTTGAGCAGTAAGATTTATATCAATGAAAAGCAAAAAGTTCGTTCACGGTCAGGGGAGAACTTTTGTGTTCCTATAATGATCAATTGCACGCAACCATCAATCTATCGAACCGCCTTTGAAGGATATAATCGAAAATTATTTGCATTCAATTTATATAATAACTTTATGAGTTAATTTATGATTAACAAGGGATAAATATACATTTATTTTAATAAAAATCAAATATCATTTTGAGTTTTCTCAAATTTATCAAAAGCCCTAACTAAAGCAATATATCTAGGGTCATACCCGGGAGATTAATATAATAATCCTTTAACACATAAATGATAGATCTAGGAATGTGCACATTCCAGATCATCATTAATGTGTTATTGCTATAATTTTATAGGGATATAACACATGTCATATTTTCACAAATTGTAACTTTTCTTGGAAAAATTCTGTCCCGGTATAATTTTCTACCAATGAAAATTCTTCATAGAAATGATTGGATACATCAATATCCTCGAAAAACATTGTTTTAACTTTTTTTATCGATTTTTTGTTCAAAATTGACTCTATTTTATAAGTAATTTTGAAAGAAAATATAGCTCAAAAATAATTGATTTAATTATTACCACTTTAAAATTTTAAAATTCGTCTTTCTATGGTATCTAACGTCAGATTGAAAAGTCTTCGACACCATATATGTGTTCAAAATGTTAGCTAAATTTCGTCGACCTTTGGCATATTCAGTCCCCACAAATTCGCGTAGATCATTTTTTATCTTACTTTCAATGGTAGCTAGAGGTTCAATAAATGCCCGACTGATGAACTTAAGGGGGTTGTGGGGTAAAATGTTGGAATTTATGGGGAAATATCCCTCTCCTCCAGCTGGACTGGAAGGGTCGATAACGGGCAGATAAGAATAAATGAGAATAAAAAATTCGGAAGACTAAAACCTTTTCTGTCAACTGCAACTAAAATTGTTTGATTCTGGTGAAGGATAACTCACCGGTGCGGCATCGAAAAACTGGTAAAAATATGTTCTCAATTCACAAAAGTTGTTAATTCTCGGCAATTTTGCTTTAAATTGAATAAAACAAAAATGTTTCGGAAAAGTACGACGTGTTCAATAAGTTACCGCGCCGTCCGGTTTGAAAAAAATCTCCTTCGTTTTTAGGCGTAAAAATGAAATTAAGAAAATCTGATTAAATCTGATTGTGCTCGGTCAATTTTGTTTCAAATTGAATAAAACAGAACATTTATGAAAACGTATAAAATGTTGCCAAATTTTACCAGAAGCTCGTTGAAAAAGTTATTCTCTGTTTGTTTTTTATAAGTAAAAATAGATTTATTTGATGTAATTTCCCAGCTAAAGGGTAACATTTCTGATGTGTTGTCTTGATGATATGTCATCTAACGTCCACGCCTACGCGGGCGCTTTCAGAATAAACCAATCAAATATGTTATTTTCTGAATTGTGTTCTTTCAGTACAATTCAAGAATAAAACAACAATTTTTTCAACGCTTGTGTTCATTTACACCCACAACCCCGTTAAGCTGTGCCGAGGTCGTTCAAATTTTATTGCAAACAATTTCAGATTACACATTTTACGTCAAATTTTGCGCTGATGACAAATTTGAATTTTTAATTTATTTGATTAAGCCTGGTTCTGATTAGTTGACATTCAAACCAGGAGCCAAAATTTGACTGTTTCTTATTCATTTTTTGCCGTCCTTGACTATCGTGTTAGACAATATTCTAGCCATTCTGAAAAAAACTAAAGATTGGTCTGACTTCGGACAGCCTAGATAACCTTCAGAAATTTGAAAAAAATTGAAAAAAATTAATAAATCCAAAAATTCCTAGGTTACAGTTTTATTCTCAGACAAATCCGGAGGTGACAGCATATTTTGAATATTATTTTTTTCAAATTCGTTAATTAGTGAAATTATTGAACCTCACACTTGACATTTATCATCATCTTCAACTCTGGGTTTTGTGTAGAATCCATTGTCCCCTTCCGCTATAAGACATTGGAAATCACAGGAAAAAGGTTTCTTGAAATATTAACAGCGCAATAATTTCCCTTTGGAAAGTCTCGGCGATGATACATCTTATAAAATAATGGGCCAGTTTTATTCAAATAAGTGAAGCCTTTCCCACATTTTCCGGCAATTTTCTTTATATATACAGCCTGAGTTTTCTCGTTTACCGCTTTTTTTTATTCGGTCGGTTAGAAATTTCGTATTAAATTTCACTTCGATTTGAGATAATCGAGGAGTCAATTTTGACACGTGATTTACCGCGTTTTTTTATTCCTATCCCCGCGTTTTTTTTTATTCCCAGCCCCGCTTTTTTTTTATTTTTAGCCCCGCGTTTTTTTTATTCTTATCCCCGCGTTTTTTTTATTCTCAGCCCCGCGTTTTTTCAATCCCGGCACAGCGTTTTTTTTATTCTCAGTGCCGGGTAGGGTGTTTTTTGCAACGTATCTGTCTACACTTAAAGTCCTTCAACGGTCTATTTTGAGTTAACTCCCGTAGTGGCCGACAATCTCTGGACCCTTAGTGTCTTTGCACCATCCGTGGTGTTGCGTTTGAATTAAGCATTATAATCGAAGATTCATTATCAACATTTATTTTTTCAATGATAATCATATTATTCAAAGAATTCTCTACAGACCTATAATAAACAATTTGATAAAAAAGTTTATAACAAGTCATCAAATGGGAATTAGAAAAATTCAAAACTCTCTCATTTTTGCCGATTCTCACAAACAAGCCGTACCCAAATTGGTCTGAATTAAAATATCTAGGCCAATTTGGGTACGGAAAGCACGGGCGTTTGCAATTTGACCAATTAAACTTGAATAAAGATGAGTTAATTTGCAAACGTCATCAAGCGTAATGCTCCACATCAGACTTTCGTGAAATTTAATATCGGAAGAGGCCAAATCAATTTTATCAGCCTAGAATTAATTCCACGATGGAAAATTTAGAGACTTTTACGGGGAAATCCTCAATGATGAATCAGGTTAAATATGCAGCCGTATACAGCCTGAGTTTTTCGTTTACCGCGTTTTTTTTTTTTTCGGTCGGTTAGACAGCAAAACATCGAATAAAAAAACGCGGTATGTCAACAAACTTTTTACCGCGAAAAAAGTGTTCCCCTAAAAAAAACGCGGGGATAGGAAATAAAAAAAACGCGGGGCTGAGAATAAAAAAAAACGCGGGGTTGCGAATAAAAAAACGCGGGGCTAAGAATAAAAAAAACGCGGGGATAGGATAAAAAAACGCGGGGTTGGGAATAAAAAATCGCGGGGACTGATACAAAAGCAGGAGATGGCCAGCACAAAATTTTACCTCTAGATTATTGATATAGTTTTTTTTTTCGAAATTATGAATTAACATTACAACCACCACCTCAGATGATCGAGTCAGATTCCTCCATGCAAAGTTATGGGGGGGGCTACGAAACCCTCTTTAAGATTTTAATTGCTGCATTTATTTTATTCTATTTTTTTTCTCATGATCAATTCTAAATTAACTCCCGTAGTGTCTTGGCACCATCCGTGGGGCGATGCCTTTAATCGCAATTTAGGACCCTTAATCATGCATGAATGATAATTTACAAAGTGATCTATCGACTATTTGGATAATTGACGTTTGTGCGTTTATTTTCGTAAATTTCCACTGTATTACAGTTCTTATTTTTTGCAAAAAAAAATGAAATCATCAAAAAAAGCCTTTGAGCGGGATCAGAATAAAAATCTAAGACTTTTTCTCATTACACGATAGCCCAAAAATGATCACGTGACCGTATATTTAAGGAATAAGGTTGGTAAAAGTGTACTGTTTTTCAAAAATTGCTTGAATCAATTTTTGAAAAAAGTGAAGTGGTTTTCTTAGAAGTTTTATAGACTTTTTTACATTACAGCCAAAGTCCAAAAACGATCACGTGACCTCAAATTAGGAAATATGGGGTTTGTCAAGTAAACAAATAGTGATCAAATAACGCCGAAAAAATTTTTGGCCAATTACACCTAATTCAAGAGTTTTTGAACATAGTATTATATTCCAAAATGGTCACGTGATCTTATTTTCGAGAAATAGAATTATATTTATGACATATTCCAAACCTTAATTTTGGATTATATTCGTCACTTGATTTTATTTCGGACTTTGGTGTAATGTGAAAAAAGTCTTAAAAACGTTTGAAGTTGACCCTGGAATTTTTTGACGTAATATGAGTACTTTTTCAAATTACTGTACTATGTTTTTTTCAAAAGTACTCAAATCACGTGGAAAAACCCTATAAAGAATCGTAACGTAATGATGATAAAACATTCCATTTTTTTTGCAGATGCAATACCAAATTGGTGACGGTTTAATATTTTAAATTTGAATATGTCAAATTAACCCTAAATTTCGTGTTATTTATGCACTTGTTTGTGAGAATCGGCAAAAATGAGAGAGTTTTGAATTTTTTAATTCCATTTGATGACTTGTTATAAAACTTTTTTCAAATTGTTTATTATAGGTCTGTAGAGAATTCTTTGAATAATATGATTATCATTGAAAAAATAAATGTTATAATGAATCTTCGTTATAATGCTTAATTCAAACGCAACACCACGGATGGTGCAAAGACACTAAGGGTCCAGAGATTGTCGGCCACTACGGAAGTTAACTCAAAATAGACGTTGAGAGGACTTTAAGTGTAGACAGATACGTTGCAAAAAACACCCTACCCGGCACTGAGAATAAAAAAAACGCTGTGCCGGGATTGAAAAACGCGGGCTGAATAAAAAAAACGCGGGGCTGAGAATAAAAAAAAACGCGGGATAAGAATAAAAAAAACGCGGGGCTAAAAATAAAAAAAACGGGGCTGGGAATAAAAAAAAACGCGGGAATAGGAATAAAAAAAACGCGGTAAATCACGTGTCAAAATTGACTCTCGATTATCTCAAATCGAAGTGAAATTTAATACGAAATTTCTAAACCGACCGAATAAAAAAACCGGTAAACGGAAAACTCAGGCTGTATATATAAAAAAATTGCGGAAAATGTGGGAAAGGCTTCACTTATTTGAATAAAACTGGCCATTATTTTATAAGATGTATCATCGCCGAGACTTTCCAAAGGGAAATTATTGCGCTGTTAATATTTCAAGAAACCTTTTCCTGTGATTTCCAATGTCTTATAGCGGAAGGGGACAATGGATCTACACAAAACCCAGAGTTGAAGATGATGATAAATATCAAGTGTGAGGTTCAATAATTTCACTAATTAACCAATTTGAAAAAAAAATATATTCAAAATATGCTGTCACCTCCGGATTGTCTGAGAATAAAAACTGTAACCTAGGAATTTTTGGAATTATTAATTTTTTTCAATTTTTTTCAAATTTCTGAAGGTTATCTAGGCGTCCGAAGTCAGACACATCTTTAGTTTTTTTTCAGATGGCTAGAATATTGTCTAACACGATAGTCAAGGACGGCAAAAAATAAATAAGAAACAGTCAAATTTGGCTCCTGGTTTAATGTCAACTAATCAAACCAGGCTTAATCAAATAAATTAAAAATTCAAATTTGTCATCAGCGCAAAATTTGACGTAAAATGTGTAATCTGAAATTGTTTGCAATAAAATTTGAACGAACCTCGACAGCTTAACGGGGTTGTGGGTGTAAATGAAACAAGCGTTAAGAAAAAATTGTTGTTTTATTCTTGAATTGTACTGAAAGAACACAATTCAGAAAATACAATATTTTGATTGGTTTATTCTGAAAGCGCCCGCGTAGGCGTGGACGTTAGATGACATATCACATCAAAGACAACACATCAGAAATGTTACCCTTAGCTGGGAAATTATATCAAATAAATCTATTTTACTTATAAAAAAAAACAGAGAATAACTTTTTCAACGAGCTTCTGGAAAATTTGGCAACATTTATACGTTTCATAAATGTTCTGTTTATTCAATTTGAAAACAAATTGACCGAGCACAATCAGATTTAATCAGATTTTCTTAATTTCATTTTTACCGCCTAAAAACGCGAAGGAGATTTTTTTCAAACCGGACGGGCGCGTAACTATTTGAACACGTCGTACTTTTCCGAAACATTTTTGTTTTATTCAATTTAAAGCAAAATTGCCGAGAATTAACAAACTTTTGTGAATTGAGAACATATTTTTACCAGTTTTCGATGCCGCACACGGTGAGTTATCCTTCACCAGAATCAAACATTTTAGTTGCAGTTGACAGAAAAGGTTTTAGTCTTCCGAATTTTTTATTCTCATTTATTTCTATCTGCCCGTTATCGACCCTTCAATCCAGCTGGAGGAGAGGGATATTTCCCCATAAAATTCCAACATTTTACACCCACAACCCCTTAAGTTCATCAGTCGGGCATTTATTGAACCTCTAGCTACCATTGAAAGTAAGATAAAAAATGATCTACGCGAATTTGTGGGGACTGAATATGCCAAAGGTCGCGAAATTATAACTAACATTTTGAACACATATATGGTGTCGAAGACTTTTCAATCTGACGTTAGATACCATAGAAAGACGATTTTTAAATTTTAAAGTGGTAATAATAAATAATTATTTTTGAGCTATATTTTCTTTCAAAATTACTTATAAAATAGAGTCAATTTGACAAAAAATCGATAAAAAAAAGTTAAAACAATGTTTTTCGAGGATATTGATGTATCCAATCATTTCTATGAAAGAATTTTCATTGGTAGAAAATTATACCGGGACAGATTTCAAAGAAGAAGCTTAAATTTGTTTGAAATATAATTATTTAGGCAATAACACATTAATGATGATCTAGGAATGTGCACATTCCTAGATCATCATTTATGTTGTCAAAGGGATATATAATATAATCTCCCGGGTATGACCCTAGATATATTGCTTTAGTTAGGGCTTTTGATAAATTTGAGAAAACTCAAAATGTATTTGATTTTTATTAAAATAAATGTATATTTATCCTTGTTAATCATAATTAACTCATAAAGTTATTATATAAATTGAATGCAAATAATTTTCATTATATCCTTCAAAGGCGGTTCGATAGATTGATGTTGCGTGCAATTGATCATTATAGGAAACACAAAAGTTCTCTCCTGACCGTGAACTAACTTTTTGCTTTTCATTGATATAAATCTTACTGCTCAACAAGAAATCAGAATCGTATACAGCTAAGGTTGGGTGTTCCCATGTTAGATATCCACATTTGGAATATGTCCCCTACGGGCCAATCAGGGGCGCCGAACGTCACGTGATCAGAAGGAGGATCTGCCCAGTCTTCAAAAAATTATTGATAGTCCAGAAAAATAACCAAAATTGTTCTCTTATGTGAAATAATTATTCACCAAATTGTTTTTTCATAAATTCATAAATTATAATTCATAAATAAGCACCTGCTATTATTTTGGTCTTTCAAAAATAAATAAAACTTCAACCTTAGAAAATTTTTCAATTCCTTTCTCTTTAATTTGGCTAATAAATACCAAAAAACATTATTTTTTAACAATTTCAGGAATGATAAAAAATCTCTGGAATGGATTTCGTTTCCAAAAGTAAGACCAAAACAAGAAAAAGGGGGGGCTGTCGTTTGTTTGATTTATTGGTACTTCCCGCTGCGTAAAAGATTCCGCTGTGATTTATGAAACTCTGTTAAAATCAGGGGTTAGGAACCAGAAGTTTCAGATGTAGCGTCAAGAATAAACGACATTATTAGGCCCAGGCTTCCAAAAGGATAGCATAGAAGGGATAAACCGTGGGGGATAAGGGATGGGATAGGGATGGAAAATTCAGAGCCATAGATTGAGTTCACTGATCACAAAAATCTGCTAACAGCTTTTTTGATATTTTGAGTTTTTTGTCGAAAAAGTGAGTTTAAAGTGTTTCCAAAAAATACTCAGAAAAATTCTGAGAAAAATGAAAATTTTCGAACTTATTTTTGATTTTTTTTTTTACCGGTTTTTTAATAAGTTTATGCTTTCCTGAGTATTCCCTAGCAATTTCGGCAATTTTTTCAAGCCCAAGTCCCAAAAAAGAGTGCGGATTTTCATTCACCCGAACAGCTGATATTGTGTCGTAATGACTCAGCATTAATGACCATTATTTGGCCACTACCTTTCGAACATTCTTTCAAAAAACACCGCGCAGGTTGAATTTTACATTTTCCCAAAGTTAATTCATGCTGCCAGATATAGTTTGAAAGAAGTGATTTTAATTCATTTTTCTTGATGTCGCATGCTCCGATTTGTGAGATGACGTTTGCCAGAATAACTTTTCATATTCAGCCTTATAAGGGATTAATTAAAAAACCTTCAACCAAACTGTTAAACAGCGGTTAAATTTTGATTAATTTCAAATTTGTGAAAAAAATGATAAACAATTTGGTTCGTTTCGTACTGGGGGTCGGTGCATTTTGACAGATTTGCACTTTTTCATTTTTTTTTTCTCTTGAATGGGAAACTTTTTGCTACAATTTTTTGGTAAAAACATTTTCGAACGGAAGTTGCCAGTTTTGAGCTCACTTTGTACACAATCTTTATTTTTTTCATGCATCGATATTTTTACTTTTAATTGTCTTTTGAAAAAGCACTCCTAAAAACGCACGATTAGCTATTTCGAAGGTGGTCTAAATCTACAGTTAAATTTATTACTATTTTTATTTTTAAAAACCTAAAAAAGCTCAGACTAAACCGTTAAAATTTATTCAATTTAAATTTATACGATTTTTAACGTCAAGTCGAAAATTTAAATTTTTGAAAAAAGACGGAAACCGAAATTTAAGGCAAATCGAAAAAAAATATTTTTACCACGGTGGAATCGGTTGGTCTTACCAATTCGGCAAGTTTGATTGTGATAAAATTTCCTAAATTCTGAATAAAAAAGGGCTTCGATTGGATTTTCTGTCAACCGTAGTTTCGTTTCGAAAAGTATGATTCAGATCTATAAACAAGAGCGAAGAAAACCACACGTGGACATATTTGAATTTACGTAGTAAAATATAATGTTAGTAAATGTAGCATTCTCAATATTTTCAGCTGGTGATTCTCAAAAAAATCAGTTAAAAACTTTTGAACAAGAAATTAGGAAAATTTTCAAAATATAACCAATTAATTTAAGCGAAAATCACAACATTTAAAATAGCATATAAAATTTATTTGGTCACCTAACGCGAAAAGTTAAGTGGCCATTTTTGAAGAGTTGATTTGAAAAAACTGTGAAAAAGAAATTGAACAAACAAATAAGGCATTTTTTATAATGTTCGGAAGTTTTTTTCAAAAATTTTCCTCATAATTTTCGAATTGAAAAGTTCAATTCGAACTTAAGGGGTCGGTGCATTTTGAAAGATACGGATATGGGCCTGATAGAAAAACTTTTAGTGGGTTTATATGGAGATCCTGCCTAGTTCGTGCGATTTATCTCGAGCGTCATAACTTTGAGCCAGTCCCGCGAATTTAAATTGGCCACTTTATCAAAGTTATGTTACATACTCGAGGAAACTTTTTAAACTACGGAATTTTCGAATTTATGCTTTTCAAGATAAATTTTGAAGTTTGAATTAACTTTTTCAAATTCGACACAATATTGAGACAATTTTGGAAAAACTCCCAACATTATGGAAAAAATGTCTATTTCTCTTCAAATTTTTTTACAGTTATTTGTTGTAAATCAACGAAAAAATTCTTCCAAAAAATGGCCACTTTGACTTTTTCGCGTAGGTGACGCTTATTTTTATATGCTATTTTGAAAATCAATAAACATTTTTGAGGATTTGAAAACTATTCGGAATTATATTGTAATTCCACCATTTCTTGTTCATAATTCTCAAATTATTTTTTTTCTGGAATTATCCGCTAAAATATTTGGAATGGCTACTTCACTATATTCAAATATGTCTCGTTTTGTTTCTTCCCTCTTGTTAATACTCTGAATCAATACAATAAACGAAACTACTGATCGGCAGATACTCAAAGCTCTCATTATCAGAATTAAATGAATTTTATAACACTCAAACTTCCGGATTGATAGCAACCCATTCGCGATTAAATTTATTTTATTTAACTATGCAGAAAATATTTCTTTCGATGTGGTAAAATTTCGGTTTTTTTCGGCTTTTTCACAATTTAAATTTTTCGATTTTGACGTAAAAATCGTTGTAAAAATTTAATTTAATAAATCCGAGCTTATATCCGAAAAGCATATTTAAGGGCTTCTAAGTAACAAATCAAAATAATGAATTTTACTGTTTTTAGAGACCTGGAGCAAAACGCCTGCGTTTTTTGAGTGTATTTTCAAAGACTATTTATAAAGTAAAAAATAATCGATCTGAAAAAAATCTGATTATAACAAAGTGAAGCTCAAAGTGGCAATCTGTGTTCGAAAAAGTTTTTGTATTCGACAATTTTTAAAAGTGACAATCCCAAGAGAAATAAATTGAAAAGTGTGCAAATCTTTCAAAAATGCACCTTAATCAAGGTCTCACAAGTTTTGCTACTGATTTAAAAATTTTTATATTAAACTTGACCCCGAAACGATCCTGTTTGATGCGTTTAATCGAAAAAAAATAATAATCCATGGCCAGACTCCAAATCGAGCGGGTTTCATTCAGGTCTAGATGACGGCCACTGTCTCATGACCCGCGCTTTTATACCCCAATGGTGTTTAGAAATGACATTTTCCAGTCCAAAAATTATCGGCCAACCACTTCCATTGTCTCCGAGCGGCATGTGATGTGCTCTAATGAAATTTTTTATAAAAACTTCAGGCTGAAAATCATAGTACAAGCATTATCTTCACGTGAGAATTATTTTTTAATTTTGGAAAAAAATTGCGTATCACAAATAAAGTAAGTTGATTCGACAGCGAAAGCTTTTCTTCGAAGCTGGTTTTTTATTGCGCGTTACAGATGTACCGGCTTGTCAAAATTTAACCGCTAAAGTTATAGCTTTCCGGTACCGAGAATTGAATTTTAATGATTTACATGTACCAAAGATGCGCAATTAATCGGTTCCTGGGAACGGTTTTATCAACTTAGGGTCATAAGTTACCTCCAAGGTGCGCCAAAGCGAAATTTGTAAAATATCACTTTGGTTTCACTCAGATACAAATTCTGCTCTGGCGCCACCTTGCGGTCACTTATACCCTTAGGTTTCATAAATACCTTTACAGAAAACCGATAATTGCGGCATCTTTTCAGACATGCTAGATTAGGCTGTCAACCTGTCAGATTTAAATTTTACCATTATGAAAATTATGAAAGGCCGAATAAAGGAAGAAATTATTTTTGAATCTAAATTCTTTTGAAAATGAGCTCCAAATCGGCAAAGGCCGATAAATGGGGAGTATTATATTTTGAATTTAATTTTGTTGAAAAATGAGCCGCCAAAAGAATTTTTCGATTTTTTTTTGATGATTGGGTTCTAAGTACACTAAATTATCACCCCGTATCAATTTGGAGCATTTTTAATGCCTTTAAGGCCTTTATTAAATCAGAGTCCGACAACCCCTTAAGGGGGTATAACTGTCGGGGTAATTAAGAACCCAATCATATCAAAAATATTGTTTGCGAAATTTTCGCATTTTTCGATTTTTTTAAGTATTTTTAAAAAATGAAGTTTTAAAAATTACGTTTGATCAAATTTGACCAACATAAAACGTACGCTAAACTAAAACATTAAAATAATATTTTTCCGCGTGTTAACAATGTGCGGAAAATCGACTTTTTCAGAAAAACCAATCCAATTCCGATCCCGATCGATCCCAAAAAAAATAGAGGCGACCGGATCCGATCCAGAATGTTTTTCAGAATGTGCCGACCCCATGGGGTGACGCCTTAATGTAGATCCTTAAAATATCATCCCGGTACCCAAAGCTTTAACTTTTACGTTGATTTTGACCAGCCCTGACGGTGGCATCAGATAACGCTGCAAGCACATTTAAACCGATTTTTTTCTATTTTTGAAATTCCTTATTTCAAATCAATCTTAATTTGACACCCAAAAAATTAAAAAAATCAACTTTTATTCAATAAATAAAATATACCGTCTTGTTGGCCATAGCAATTCACTAGAAGGACCTTTTCCATCTCCGTATATCCTCCACAAACCATTGGCTTTTTGCATATATTAAGGAATGTTGTCAGTCGTGTATTGATGTGAAACACCGGTGTCTACCATTTAAGTTTTTTTTCGGTGCGTTCACAGAGTTAACAAACGGCAAACCATTAGCTCTGAGACATCGGTCCTCCCAAATATATCAGTGGTAATTTGTGGCCAACGCCCAAATTCCATAAACATTTAATATAAGCGGCCGGTTTTTTTCAACCAAAGCTCAAGAGGATTAGGTTTTGAAAAAGGACCATGTTTTTTAACCCTGCGGCACTAATTAGGCGCTAGATGGACCATGGACTCATCAGACCAAAAAACAATTTTTCCATAAGCTAAGTGTGGATTTTCAAATGTCCAATTTTTGATAATATATAATTACCAAATTAAGTTCTGTGGGTCAATTTGTCTGGCTTAATTTTGGTT
>SCLH01000446.1:0-61944 GCA_004367855.1 Oikopleura vanhoeffeni | reverse complement strand
CTTCAAGCTTAAATCATGCGATCGGCAAAATTTTTGAAATTTTGCTAAAAAAAGTTAATTTAAAATTGTATCGTCCAGTTGAAATATTTTACTTTCTAATTGGTTACTTTTGCATTTATTTCTTCTGATGATGAGCCTTTTCCTGTAAATCCTTAAATGACCGCTTGGTGTTGTTTACAACCACCATAATCATGGAGAAATAAACGCGTTTTAACACGCACCTGTGGTCATCTGAGCAACCCATACCGTTTCCACAAAGTTGATTGCTTGCGCATGCTTTATTGAGAACTCTCTAATCATTTGCATTTGAAATACTTTTTCGCAGTTGCGTCGCACGCGTCCATTTCCACGGTTGCCTTACACCACGTGATCGTTTGGGTATATAAAAAGTTGAGATTGTTTAATCTGAAGCAGGAATTTACCGGTGTCCTACCCGAAAAGTGGAGTTAAGCATGCGAAAAAGATGAACATTGTGCTTTTGTTAAATAATTTTTAACTTGAAATTACGCAAAAAAAACGCGTATGTTCGATCCACCTTTAACAGCGCCACCGAGTTGGTCGGAGCCAAAAATTTGTTGACTTAATGGGTTCTCTTTTTTTCTTTCGAAATAACTTTAATTAAGAATTTATATTTTAATTAATCAATGCCTCTTTTAACTTCTGGTGACCCAATTTGGTTATAATGTTCATTGGTTTTTGGCAGATATGATATAAATGCGTTTTTTTAGTAAGAACTAATGTTATTTGTAGAGGCTTTCGCGTATTTATTATAATTCATTATTCGATACAGTTTTTTTTTCGAATCGCCAATTGTCTATACTGCAGGGATATGCGTATATGGCAAGATTAAATAAGAGAAATATAAATTTAGTAGTTATTTATTTTGACGATTCTTTTAAAAAGATAAAAAATAAGAATGAGCGCGACGGAGAATTCTTCTCTCAAAAACAATAATTTGGTTTTTGTGCCAAAGGCTAATTTGAATCTCAATAGACCATGTATTCTGTTACAATCGTCCCAAGTTGGGCCTTCTCATTTGGAATTATGGTTTACTAATTGAAGTCGACTTTTTACAAAAATTTTATTGAAATATTCTCATACATGTAAATTATCTGAGGTGCAATTTTCTCGAGTAGGCCCCACTTGGGACGATTATGCATTTGAGACCAATATGCACTTGGGACCATGACGAACTTGGGACGAATATGCACTTGGGACCAAGCCTCACTTTGGACCAAAAAGTTCACATTTCAAACTCAGTTACAGTGCGGCACTTGGGACCAATATGCACTTGAGACCATAACGGATTTGGGACGAAATTGCACTTAGGATCATGACGGACTTGGGACGAATATGCACTTGGGACGAATATGCACTTGGGACCAAATCACACTTGAGACCAAAACGCACTTGGGAACATGTCGGACTTGGGACGAATATGCACTTAGGACTCATTTCATATGAGTCATATGCACTTAGGACCAATATGCATTTGAGACCATGACGGACTTGGGACCAATATGGCGGACTTGGGACCAAATCACACTTGGGACCAAATCACACTTGGGACCGGTTTGCACTTGAGACAAAAAAATAATTTAATTAAGGGGGTTGTCGACTGGTTTTTAAATTTTAAAATCGTACTGAGAATTATTCCTTCCATATGATTTGTAGAAAAGAACGATAAAGTTGATGCCGAGAATTCACGGATCTAAGTCCGTCATGATCTCAACCAGACCTCGGCAAGCCAGAATTATTTGTTTGGCTTGGCTTTACCAGACGAAAAAATTCCGTTGGCTTGGCTTGACCCGACAAAAAAAATTGGTGGCTTGACTTGACTTTTTAAGAAACTAAATTTAAAGAATGATACAAAAACTCAGGTACATCTAAGAAAGGTCAAATAAAATCTAAATATTCAACTTTTCCTAAAAAAATGATAACTTCCAAGATGTTTTCTTCAGTTCTAAAATTATTTCCAAGAGTTTGAAATCTGGCTCGAAAATAATAGATAGTTTTTTAAGAGGGTGGTCAACCCAAGTCTGGACAAAAATGTCTAATGAGGTTATTTTTCCTATAAAGTTCAAAACTGCATATTTTCTATATTTTAAATAAATAAGTGGTATTTTTAGAGTCTTTACTACCCTCGAAAGTACTATTCTAGAAAATAGTCTTTTTTATGGCAATTTGATTTTGAGGCTTAATTTTAATCGCAAAAATATCAAAATTATATTTTCTGAAATTGCATTAAATTCTGCGTCCGATAGGTTATGAAAATTTAATTTTGAATATAACTTAATAAAAATATTTTTTTTCCGACTAAAATTTGTGTGAGATCAGTGGCATGGACGAGTGTTTGACCTTTGCAGAGATAATAATCGAAAAAATGAATTTCGAAAATTGAGGGACTTGATTGGTTTTAAAAAGCCATGATTTTCAGGCCAAAATAACCGTTTTTTCTAGATTTTAAGCGCTATGAATTTTTTCGAAAATTCCTTGAGATCAGTGCTGTGAATATTATAAATTCTATGATTAAGAAAAAAAAATAATCTACTTTTCAAAGAGAAAATTTTCAAACGTCATTTCCTGCGGAAGTGACTATCAGTGCGATCAACCCTAATCGACCCTGATTCGACGCCTATTGACTCAAATATTTCATTTCTGGGGGTTTCATATCTTTCTTGTTTCTACATTCAGCGTGAAACCGATTACAAAACTACGTTTTTGGCCAATTTTGCGTTGACCACCCCCTTAACCCCCACCTGCACGAGATTTCCAACCCCTCCACCTGCACGAGAGTGTTTCAGAACACACACATAGTATTTGCTTATATAACTGATCACAAAATAGCTTTTTAGATTTTGAAATTAATATTTATAGTTTCTAAATTGCAAGATTTTAGTGTATTCAAATAAAAAATATTTCGTAAGAGGTGTTGTGAAGACTATTTTTACTACCAGATGGTGCAGTGTGTGAAAATAATTGATGCAAAACATTTTTGCTTCAAAAAATACCCCTATAAGTATATTTATACATTCATATTTGGTTACAGTCACGAGATAGACGAAATAGCTTTTTTCACCACCAGGTGCCGCCTAGTGTCAATATAAATAATGCCAAAGTTTTCCCCTCAAAAAGTTACGCTAGTAAGTATATTTGTAGATCATTATCTTGTTCTAGTACTGTTTTAACTGCATTAAACAAAAAATTGCATCCAAATAATGCATTTCCGGTCTGATGAGAAATTTCTAGAACTCAACAAAATTCTTGGAATTAAAAATAAGGGGAACTATCGGGGGTCTGTTCCGATATTCCGCCGGCCAAAATGACACTTCCCCAAAATATTTTTGATCTCTGTGTTCTGAAACACGCTCGTGCAGGTGCGGGTTAAGTAAAATATAAAGTAATAGTTTTAAATATATCATAAAAATTTATAAAATTTTGAATAAAACCGATAAAAAAAGTTCGTCCTTATAAAGTCCCCGGCAAACTTCCCGAAAAAAAGTGCGCTAAAATTTTGAAAAAAATTACCATTTCAACTAATATGACTGTTTTTCAAGGTAATTTTCTGTATTTATTTGAAGAAAAATATTAGCAAAAAATATAAGGAAAATGGGCAGTACGATAAATGTAGGCATATATATCAAATTTAGGCAATTTGAAGAAAAAAAAATCAAATTTTGGCAATTTGAAGAATAGCGACATACACTTTATCGGGTGAATTTTAATTTATGCAGCAAATTCAAGATTTTGAACATTTTTTCTGATTTTGAGTTTCAATTAATTTTAACACAAAATTGTCTGGTTTTGAAGTGGCCACTTTGAAAAACAAATAATATATTATAAATCTCAATTTTCAAAATAAGGCGCTCTACCGCAACTTTCGCCTGTTTTTTAATCAATGATCGAGAAATTTAGCTTTCAACTAAATACAAGCCATCTCAAGTCACAAAAACTTGACTTGATTATCAAACCAGGTTAAGCCAAGGGTTCTCTGGCTTGGCTCGACTCAAAATCGCTCTGGCTTGGCTTGACTAGAGTCAACATCTCTATGGCTTTGCTTGACTAATATTGGTCCCAAATGCATATTGGTCCCAACTGCATATTGGTCCCAAGTGTGATTTAGTCCCAACTGCATATTGGTCCCAAGTCCGTCATGGTCCCAAGTGCATGTAAGCCCCAATTGAATATTAGTCCCAAGTTCGTCATGGTCCCAAGTGCATATTTTTATCAAGCGCATATTGGTCTCGAGTGTGATTTGGTCCCAAGTTCGTCATGGTCCCAAGTGCATATTGGTTTTAAGGGTATCCCGGTCCCTAATTTGACATATTCTCGATAAAATATTAGCCAAACACGGCCTCAAGGATATTATTCAGATTAGCCAGTTTGTAAAACTAGCCTTTATCTTGCGAAAAACATGTGTCAAAACTTTTTTGCATAAATACACTCCCAGACACATTACCGAAACAGGGAGACCCAAGCCAAAATTGAAATTCTATCTCCTCTGAAGTTATATTTTAAAATAAACCTTAATTTTAACATAACCTGCATAATTAGTATACAAAATTTCTGTGGAAGCGTTTTTGTCGATATGTGCTTTAGTTTTTCTAGAATATGCGATAGACCATCGTTTTTTTGTCATCGAAAATTCTGTCTCCTCCGAAGTTATATTTCAAAATTCACTCAAATTTTTGCACAAAGAAGCTCAAAACAATATAAAACTTCTGTGGAAGCGTTTTTTTTGAATTTCGACCCCAATCTCAAAATATGAATTTTTCAAGGTTACGTGAAAAAATTTTCGGAAAAAAAAGTGCTTCGATTTTTTCGAAAGTGGCTCAAAAGAAAGCTGAGGAAACACTGAAGAGAAAGTTGGCTTACGGCATGACGAAATTTTGAAGTCTTAGTGGTCAAATTGACACAAACGTTATTTTTGAACATAATTTCGAGAAAAATACTTAGAAAAAAATCGAAAAAAAGCAAAATTTTCGAAAAATTTTTTGTTGTCATTTGGGTTGTTTCATGCGTTCAAAACATAAACAATTGATTTGGTGCATTTTCATGGCATAATAACTGCAGAAAATGTCGGAACCGGGATACCCTTAAGTGCCGCACTGTAACTGAGTTTAAAATGTGAACTTTTGTTCCCAAGTGAGGCTTGGTCCTAAGTGCATATTCGTCTCAAGTCCGTCATGGTCCCAAGTGCATAATCGTCCCAAGTCAGTCCTACTCAATTTTCTCGCCATAAACATTTGTTCATAAACTAAATACAGTAGAAAGGGTTCGGACAGTGTAAAATTTAAAGTTTAACTAAAACTGGCTTATTTCAATGCATTTCAAATTTTTATTTTACCTTTTGGTCGAAAATTATTTTTTCGGAAGTTATATCCCTTTATCACTTTTTGGTTAGAATGCGTAGCCACTACTCCTTTTAACGTGTGATTTTAACGTTGTTTTAACGCATTCTAACCAAAAAGTGATAAAGGGATATACTATAATATTCGAAAAATTGCCTTCCAAACCACAAACAAAAACATGTGAACCTTTCAACAAAACAAATTGAATATTATTTTCAAAATCGCATGAACCACTTGATAATGAGTTTCGACGAAAAGTATAGATAAAGTCATCCAACTCTCTGTGTAAATTTCACCTTATTTTAAAAGGAGCCTAAAAATTAGCTCTAGTTTGCCAACATGTTTATTTTTCACATAAAGTGTTGTGACGATTTGGATGGCTGCCAAGACCACTACGGAGTGAAAAATGAACAGAAAAAAATGCTCGACAAGATAGCTTAAACGATCGAGACCCATTTCACTTTGGGAAATTCCTTATTTCAAATCGTCAAGACACTTTATGGTGAAAAATAAACATGTTTGCAAATAGAGTAATTTTTAGGTCCTGTGAGATGTAGACTCGATTTTCGGCAAGTAGTGACATTCACCATTAATCTGCATTTTAGACGCTTAAATCTTAATGACGAAGAGCAGTTATAAGTTTATCGATAAACTTTAAGACAAAATGACGTTTGTGCGTTTTTTTAGTGAAAATTTTTACGTGTATTACAGTACTTATTTTTTTGCAAAATTTTTAAATCAAAAATTAAACCTTTCATCGTGATCAAAAAATTCGCAAGACTTGTTTACTTACACTATGAGCCCGAAAAATGATTCGTGACCGGTATATTTAAGGCAATAAGGTTGGTAAAGTCGTTACTGTCTTTTGGGGTCAAAATTGCTTAGAATCAATTTTTGAAAGAAGTGAAGTGGTTTCCTCGAAGTTTTTAAGACTTTTTTACATGTACACTCAAGTCCGAAAACATCACGTGACCTTCAAATTAAGAAATGAGGTTTTGGGCCAGGACCGCAAATAGTATCAAATTACGCCGACAAGTTTTGAGGGACTAAAAACACACCTTAATAAGAGTTTTGAACATGAATGAAGTATTTTCAAACACTCACGTGATCTTATTTTTCAGAAATAAGGATTTATTTATGAAATATTTTAAACTGTCATTTTTTTGGATTATTTTCGTCACGTGATTTTATTGATTTCTGTAATGAGAAAGTCTTAAAAACGTTTTGAAGTTGACCTGGACAATTTTTTGGAGTAATTTGAGTACTTTTCAAATTACTGTATAATTGGTACAATGGGTTTTTTCGTTACAGCAATTTCTCAGAATCAGTGTCGAAGACCATAAAAGAATTTGTTAAAGAGTTTCTTAGACTTTTTTACATTACAGTATCGCCCCGTAAATGATCACTTGACCGTATAATTCAAGAATTAAGGTTGGCCAAATATTCATTGTTTCTGACAATAAACTTTGTGGTTTTGAAAATAATTTTATCAGGTAGATAAATTATTGAACTGGTTTGGCATTGGCGGTAAATATTAATTGTTACGCTAACAAAGTACATGTATAAGAAATAAGTCTTTGTCTCACACATTCTAATTTATTTATTCATCAAATAACTACACATCGCATAAAGTAAATGGACATAGCACGCCTACGGTTTAACTACAATTCATATATTTTAGCATTCACACCTACGCGGGTGTTGTCAGCGACACTTGATGACTGCGAAAGCGTTTCAGTTGAGCGAATTAACTAAATTTTCATACCCTTATTCCCACATTAGTTGGATGTTGAAAATGCTGCTATCGCCATTGTAGCGCGGTGTTCAATCAATTGATTGCGTGTACAGCTGATTTGTCTTGGTAATAGCACCTTATCAACTTTGGCGCTCACAATATCAAGCCTCTTGCCTATTAGTGGAATTCAAACACGCGCATATGATGTAGCAAGCATTTTCAAATCCATTCGGTGGGAAGAGGATATTGATATGAATAGAGAAATAAGAATGTTAAAATTCAGTAGTATTTCAATTATTGTCTTCTGTAAAGTGCACCGACCATATTATCCGTGACTTACATTAAAGGGGTTATTTTCTTCATCATGGAAATCGAATATTCGTTTTCCAGACGCCGGTTTGATCTGCCGCACTTCGACACCTGGAATTGACAACGGGAACTTCGAACTGGAATCGGTTTTTGGATTTTTTTTCCAAACGTTGGGAACGAATCTTAATCATTATTTCATTTCATGTGTATTTCAGCTCCATAAATACATCCAAATTATCTATATCCATTTGATTTGCCCGATTTGATATCCAGTATCCGGCTGCTCAGTTTCTTCCATAGGATGATTTTAATAAGTCCGGAATGGCTCATCAGATTGTTCATCTTCGCTCTCACTTTAGAGTTCTCTTCTCAATTGGATGTTTTCCAGGTTCGGATAATATAGTAAGGTCTTGGTTTTTCATCTTTCACTATTCCATATATGCGCAATACTTGTTGCATCAGTCGACCAGCATTTCCACGTCGAGGTCGTCAGCTTTTTATCGTCTGATCACTTTTATCAATAGTGAAATTGTATTTAATCAATATTACGATAAGTTTTTTTTTTTTTCAAGATTTTTGTTTTTTATTATTTTTGAAATTGGCTCCCGGTTAAACAGAGAGTTTCTAGATGCCAAAACTTCTAAATAAATTTACTTAGACGATGAATGAAAGGTTTAGGCGAGTAGTGCGGTACGCGGAGGCGGTGACTTACGTCTCTGTTTAACTCGACTAGACTCGTGATTTCGGCAAAGTAGCGACCATTTCACCATAAATCGCATTTTACGGACTCTAAACATTAAATGGCGAAGAGCCAGGGTATAAAGTTATCGATCACTTTTAGAAAAAATGACGTTGTGCGTTTTTTTATTGAACAATTTTTAACTGTATTACAGTACTTATTTTTTGCAAATTTTTAAATCACAAGTTTAACCTTTATCGCTGTCAGAAAAAAATTCTGAAAGCATTTTTTCCCATTTACACTATAGCCCAAAATATCACGTGACCGCTATATTAAGGAATAAGGTTTTGGTAAAAGTAGTACTGTTTTTTTTCAAAAATTGCTTAAATCAATTTTGAAAGAAGTGAAGTGGTTCCTTAGAAGTTTTAAGACTTTTTTACATACATCAAGTCCGAAAACGTCACGTGACCTTCAATTGAAGAAATGAGGTTTGTGGCCCAAGTACCCAAATAAGTACTCAATTACCGCCGACAACAGTTTGAGACTAATACACACCTGAATTTAAGGAGTTTTTAACATATAATATATTTTGCCAAAACAAACGTCACGTGATTTATTTTTCAAGAAATAAGGATTTATTTATGACATATTTTAAACTTTTTTTGGTTATTTCGTCACGTGATTATTATTCAGACCTTTCTGTAATGAGAAAGTTTTAAAAACGTTTTGAAGCTTGACCTGGATTTTTTTGACGTAATTTGAGTACTTTTTCATTACTGTACTTGGTACTATATTTTTTTTCAAAAGTACTCAAATCATGCGAAGACCCTAAAAAGATCGTAACGAATTTTTAGACTCTTAATGCCTTACAGTTATGGCCTCCAGTTTAAAATAGAGCCAGATCTAAGAAGAGTATAGCTTTCGAAATGCTGATAAATAGAATGCGTATGGCGAGAGAGAAGGTTGAGAAATGAATCATTACCGATTGGGTTTTTTTTTAATTTCAAGATTTCTGTTTGTANTCCCGTAGTGTCTTTGGCACCATCCGTGGTGCGATGGCCTTTAATCGCAATTTAGGACCCTTAATCATGTATGAATGAAAATTTACAAAGTGATCAATCGATTATTTGGATAATTGACGTTTGTGCCTTTTTTTTGAGAATTTTTACTGTATTACAGTACTTATTTCTTGCAAAAATAATTTAAATCGTCAAAAAAGCCTTTGAGCGGGATCAGAAAAAATTATAAGACTTTTTTCTCATTACACGATCATAGCCCCAAAATGATCACGTGACCGTATATTTAAGGAATAAGATTGGTAAAAGTAGTACTGTTTTTTTCAAAAATTGCTTTTGGTTAACCATTACACACGAATCGTACAATATTGTACAAAAGAGCATTTTTTGACCCACGAATTCGATCTAGAATTTTAACCGCTTAATATTTTTTTATGCGATTCACTATGATTATACAAAATTGTCTGACATTTTCAAATATTGACTTTAAAACTAAATTGCATCGCTTCTTTCTGACTGAGAGCAGACGAAAGACAAAACAAAATATAATTTTTAGCTCTCCTCTTAAAGTTGAGCTCCGCTTCTTACAAATGGCTATAGAAGTCTAGTATGAAAATATTTTCAACCGAAAACGTCGGAGACAATATAAAATTGTACGAGAATTCAGATTATGTTAATTAAAGTGTCATGGCATATTCTTCTGTCAAATGAGAGCGTTCAAAAAATGAAAACTGTTTTTTTCTTAACACTTTTGTCTCACAAAACTGACGATTGACATAAAACGAATGATTATAATATTTTAAAACTTCACTCACTGATGCAGAATTTTTTAAGGAACAAACTGTTTTTTCATTATTAAATCAGATTCATACTTTGTCAACACATGGGATTTTAAGTTGTGTATGCCAAAATTTAAAAAATCACAAAAAACAACTTGAAATACAAGCAAAAAAAATTATGGATCATACTGTATGATTAGTAAAAGTTGGATATAAAAATAAATTAACCTCACTTACCGATAAATATTTCTCTATTATAAATTAATCTCTTTTGAAGTTAATCAATCGCAGCTTTACCTATTATTTAGTATTTTTTTGATATTTTTTTATTTCGATCTGTTTTTAAATGAACACACACATTGGCTCGGTCCTGATATTCGGTCTCTGCGTGATACAGACGCTTTACCCAGATTCACAGCCGACAAATCATCCCTATATAATCTTATTTGCACTCCTGGCGCCTTGCGTTTGAATTCATTATAACGAAGTTCATTATCAACATATTTTTTTTCAATTGATATCATATTATTCAAAGAATTCCTACATCCTATAAACAATTTGGTAAAGTTTATATGTCAAATGTGGATTAGAAAATTAAAATCTTCTCATTTTTGCGTTCTCACAAACAGTGCTAAATACACGAATTTAGGGTTATTTACATTTTAAATTTATATTGAACCGTCGCATTTTTGGTATTTGATTAAAAAAAAATCAATGTTTTTATCATTCTATGTAAAATGATCTTAAATTTTTTTTTAAAGTAATTATTCACGTGTTCCTTTCTTCTTTATTTCGAGCGATATCTTTTGTATAGTATTCGGAAGTTTGGACTTCTAGAAATGGCTCTATTTAAACCGGGGCCTACTGAAATGACATAAATCTTGAAATTCGTTACGATTCTTTTAGAGTCTTTCACATGATTTGAGTACTTTTGAAAAAACAAAGTACAATAATTTGAACCAAGTACTAAATTACGTCAAAAAATTCAGGGTCAACTTTAACGTTTTTAGCTTTTTTACCAATTCCACCAAGTCCGAATAATCACGTCGGCAAATAATCAAAATAGGTTTGGAAATATGTCATAATTGAATCCTTATTTTCTCGGAAAATAAGATACGTGACGTTTGGAAATTTTATGTTTCAAACCTTAAACTAGGTTATGCCCCAAACTCTTTTCCGTGTGTTAATTTGATCACTATTTGCTTTATTAGAACAAAGGTCTTAAAACTTCTAAGGAACCACTTCACTTTTTTCAAAAACTTGATTTAAACCAATTACCTCACCATAATTTGTTCTTTACAACTTATTGTACTAAATTGTACAAGCCGTTTTCAAACTCATAATCACTATCAACATCGATCTCAAGTAGACTTATGAGAAGTTCAAACAAAATATCTTCAAATTGTCTTTTTTTAAATTGTTATTTTTCCAATTTCACAAGGCTCAACCAGCATAAGTTCACATTTGATATTTCTGGTCGCATATATCAAAACTCAGACTTTTCAATTAATGCCTATTTTATTTACATATGAGGACATTAAATTTACACTTAACTATAGCACTTTTTTCAATTATTTTCTGATGAAGTCTTATTCGCAGTAACCAAGTTTTTTGTAAACTCCTCTATTTTTCCAAATTTCTCTTTTTTCTCTAGTTTTTGTTTCGCTCAATACTGGAAATATTGTTTTGATTTAATCTACCTGTATGAAATGAATGTTGATTATGTATTTTTAACTAAAATGTTATGAGCGCTAAGGTACAGCAAAGGCGCATATTTGGTTCGTCGGTTCGTTCGCCATTATCAAAAATAAGATTATCTAGGATACGATTTGTCGGCTGTGTCTGGGTAAGCGTCGTGTATCACGCAGAACGATATCAGCGAGCATGTGTTTGTGTTCATTCAAAAAGTTCGACATTAAAAATATCAAAAATTACTAATAATAGTAAGCTGGCGATTGATTAACTTTCAAGAGATATTTATTAGAGAAATCATTATCGTAGTGAGTTATTTTATTTTTTTATCCAAACTTTTACTAATATACAGTTTATCCATTAATTTTTTTTGGCTTGTATTTCAGTTGTTTTTGTGATTTTCAATTTTGCTTACACAACTTAAAATCCCATGTGTTGACAAAGTATGATTGATTTAATAATGAAAAAAACATTTTTGTTCCATTAAAATTCTGCATCAGTGAGTGAAGTTTTAAAATATCTTATTCGTTTTATGTCAATCGTCTTTGTGAGCAAAAGTGTTAAAAAACAGTTTCATTTTGTTGACGCTCTCATTTTGACCGAGATTGCCATGACATTTAATTACATATCTGTCTCGTACAATTTTATATTGTCTCGGTTTTCGGTTGAAATTTTTCATACTAGATTATAGCATTTGTAGAGCGAGTCACTTTAGAGGAGAGCCTAAAATTTATTTTGTTTTGTCTTTCGTCTGCTCTCAGTCAGGAGAAGGATGATTAGTTTTAAGTCATTATTTGAATGTAGACAATTTTGTATAATTCATAGGAATCGCATTAAACATATTAGCGGTTAATTCTAGATTCGAATTCGTGGAGTCAAAAGCTCTTTTGTACAATATTGTACGGATTCGTGTTATGTTAACCAAAACATCTTTTTGAAAACCAGTTATACTTTTACCAATCTTATTCCTTAGTTACGGTCACGTGATCATTTTGGGCTTATATCGTGTAATGAGAAAAAAAGCTCCTTATTTTTTTTTTTTTTTTATGTTGACTTCTGAGGCTCTGGTTACAAGATCAGAAGTAATTTTATTGCTTTGTTGAAGACTTGATGGGACATTTAGATAGCTTAATTTCTAAATAATGTTGTGCACAGTAGGTTGATAAAAAAATATTTTGTTTTGTTTTCAGTCGTTTATTAAGACTTTCTGTTTGGTCTATATTTATTTATAATTCCCGCACAGTCTCAAGGAAGAAGGATATGGTATCCAGGGTATTTTTCAAAATCGACTTTAAAGGCCTTTCTATTATAATAAGTAATTTGAATTTTGATATTTCATTTTGAATTAAAGGAGAGCATTCTTTTTTTAAATTCAGTTCCATTATTGTTTGTGAAAAAAATGTTAACCAACAATAATATTACTTTGAACCAACAAACCCCCAATCCGCTTCTTGGCAATATTTGGTCAAGTTCTCAAAATGATTTAGTTCACGAATCACCAGTTCAAAGCAAAAATAAATGATAAGTATTAAGATACTTCCAAGTGACTGATAACATATTCCATGTTACTGTGTGAAACTGGTTCTGAATTTTTTGTTATTCATTTCAGATGACATCGATAAGAAGAAGGAACAAATCCTGGGTGAAGGAATTACATTGGTTTATGATATATTCTTAATCTGTTATACAGTATGTGTATTTGAAAAACAAATTTGAGATAAATGTCGAAAAAACTCAATAGAATGCCCCCTTTTTTAATAGGAGAATTTATTGAAAGCAGTAGCCTGACATGTACAGAAAATTATACTGTGAATATGTATACATGTCTATTCCAACTTTCGAATCTGTGATCTCCCCATTTCTCAAATCTAGTTAACCACATGCGGTAATCTCCAGTTATAAAATTATTGGTTTGCCTGTTTCGATCCCTCACACTAAGCGTGTGAGTTGGGATTCGGAACGGTTTTTTTGGTTGTATTTAATCCACGTGGAATAACTATACACTCTCTTGCGGAGGTACGCACCAGCTACAAACCAAAGTTTACTAATTCAAAAATTTGTTTATTGTATTGTGGCGATCCAAAATGCAGTTGTTTCCCGTATTTTTATCTTTTCTTTCAAAGCGAATTAACTTAAAATATAACCAGATAATTACTGTCGGTGACCTAGTCCATGCAATTACAATTGTTTGGAAGTAGTGATTATTTTAATGTGAGCTGAATTTGATGCTTTTTTTAATAGACAAGTTCTTGAATTTTGATATCGAGATGAAAAAAATTTTATTTGATAACCCTGAATTAGGTAGTAGGTGAAGATAATTAATTATGAAAAAATTCATCGTAAAATTTTTGATCAAGTTTGCTAGACTTCTTTATTGTTTTATGCTTCAAGTTCTTAAAAATGCAATAACTCCGAACCATCAACCAACAAGTTTCTGTCCACGATGTTTTTATTCTATTTAACTCCATCAAGAGTTCAAGTTTTTCGTGTTGTTTTCTATATGACTGAGGAATTTTTTCACGATAGTTACGCTACAAATATTAACACTGACTATGTATGAAATGGAAAACATTTACTATTTACAAAAATCTAAATCTTATGTACACAATTTTCGATTTTACATTGGTTCCGATTTGCTTAAACTCCTGTAATTCAAAATATACGTCTTTCGGTTCTCTTGCCTGTGCTATGAGGCACTATTGCTTAAAAATATGAATATTTACAATCTTTTATTTTATGGCAATATAATTTCTTTTTGTGTAAACACCACAAACAATGGGAGCTGCAGTGACTATAGACGCTTTAATATTCTTGTATGCTTTCACCACTTTTGAGAAAATGAAATTTCACATTTTGGCGTTTATATGTTTTATACTTATATTTCCTTAAATTTCCTTTTTTCATTTTTCATAAAATACCAATACACTACCGACTGTAACTCACACATATTATGATAACATTAATTTACGGTCTTTATGATGTAGAAGTAAAATACTCAGACTCAGAATTCATTACATTACAGAAAATCTTACTTGGTTATAATTGATTTTGAATATTTGGCCTTTAGGATTTGGACTGACTTATTTTAGCAGGAGTATTTTTCTTTTTTCCCGGAAATTGTTGAGTTATGCACAACAATTTTGGTAAGAATTCTTTTTTTAGTTTTTGGGTTTTAAACCAGGCTTCCAAAGGGAAGTTTTTAAATTCCTTTCAATTATCCCTTTTCATAGCACAAGCTATTGGATTAGGGGACCATTGGATTCAATGACTTGTTGTCATTATTACAATTTTGTAATAATTGAGGGCATTTTTAGAATAGTTTTTTCAAATTTTAATGTTACATTCGCAATAGTGTCAGTAGACCCAATCACCAGCCTGAGACTTGCATTTCGACTTCCGTTCCTGCTGACGCATCTGTTGGACAGCTGAATATTCGAAAGCCGAGGGGCCCCCGGCGACCACCCATATCGGAAAAAAGAAGAGAAAAATTCTTAAAAAAGTTTTTTCTTTAAAAGTTTTCTTTTCTTTGAAGTTTTTATTTTTGATCGCATTTTTATGTTGCTAAGGTACTAGTATTTTTAATTATATTAGCACTTCCTTATAGTATTGAGAATGGACTACACATTAAAGCTAGTTTTTAACCATTCAGGTAATCTTAAAAAGTAAAAAATGCTTTATAGGCTTTTATATTATTGTTTTCTAAAACACTCCAGAACTTATTTCTTTGTTTGTATTTCGTTTACTTTTCTTACCCTGTTCTGGTTAGACAGGTTTTTGTAGAAAGCAGTAAAATTTTATGGATGTTTTTTGTGATTATGATTTTCGATGGGATAAAGTTCAAACTTCGTTTTGACTTGGAGAACTTCCCGGTTCCCCTGCTTTTTTCGGGGGGTTCTTACGATTAAAGTGTGGCCTAACAGGGGAGCCCAAACGCGAAAACATTCCGACTGTGTTTAACGAAAACCATACACGCGAGCTACATACTGGATTTTTGGTTCGGAACGAAATTTTTTTGCAGAATATTCTTTTCAAAAAATTTCCTACAAACTCTATCATTATATTCAAACAATTTCTTCAATTCACAACATAACCGAAGGTCTTTGTTTGTTTTTAACCAAATATTTTAACGGAAACTTCTAAAAATCTCCAACTTATTAGCGGATCAACATATGCTGTCTTGGTAAAATTACTAATTTTCAAATTCAAAATACTTCCTTTTTTCCAAAACCAAATGAACACTCAAATTCTAACACATTTTTGACATTTTAGTTGAATTTACTACTATTAAGGCTTCTTTGGGCACAACGATAAACCCGTTTTTGTTGGACGTGTTTTTTCTTTATTTGATCTCCTATTCGATTTTAAATGCAGATTATGAGTGTAACTAGAATAATTCCCGTTATTTGCTTCCCGAGTTATTGAAGAGGCAGCAGGCTGACCGATTAGATCCGGGGCGCATCCACCTGAATCATTCTCTAAAAGACTCAATTTTGTATCGTTATTATGACATCTATCGTATCATAATTTCACAATAACCACGATAATTTTCCCCACTCATTGAGAGAACCAAATTTTGTGTTTCATTCAAAAACTAAGTATTTTTGACGTTACTTATTTTACCAACAAACAAAAATCTTAAGTAAGTCGACTTCGTTTATAAACAAAAAAAATTTTGAAAAACATTTTTGTTTACTACCCCGAGTCACGTCACTAATGATGTGATCACACCCACTCTATTATTTGGTTGGCCTCTAATGTACATGTGTGAGAAAGTTATTGTTCTGTGGAAACCGATTTACAGTTTGAACTATTGTGCTGATTCTAGCGCGAAGTTTGTTAAGCTGGTGTTTGCGCAATTTTATTTTCCAAAAACAATTTCTGTATTTTGTTTGCCGGTTCCTCACAATATGTTGATTTTTCTGTTAAAGCCTTATAGAATGCTCGTTTAACTTTTTTTATCGAAACAAAGCTTTGAACGATGATTTGACGGTGTATGATCCTTAACGAAGGCTTGCATTTTGCAAAAAATTATTTTCGTTCATTTCACATTTGTGCTTTTTATATTTTCAAATTTAGAGCTGTTTACGAGGAACGCGAGACCACATCTTAATGTAAGAATTGCCAACCATTGCGTAGTATTGATTATCGAATTGACAGCCACTCCTTTGGTTAACCAAACCTAAAACCCAATAACTAATTTCTTCACAATTTAATATCTTTATTTTTTTTTTATTTGTAAATTAAGTTGTAAATTAATTTTTTTTGAGAAAAATTGAAGTTACATTATTTTAAATGTTTTAGCACGAATTGATCGATCATGAATGAAGAGGGGGGATAACGCTGAAGCACGTGCAATTGTTAGTGAATTTGGATGCATTTCTGGGTACAATTTCGGTGCTTAAGATTTCATTCTGTTCTAAATTTCTGGCCTTCTCAAGTGTAAATGGTATCACAAACTAGCTGTCCTCTGAGTTTTTATTAAAAACTCTGTCTCAAAAGCAGACCAGTAGGTTCGATTCCAATGATGTTAGCAGAAACATTAAATTAGTGTGATTTAAAGTTCTGAATTCTGATTATGAGGGTTTTTGAAACTAACTACAATTATTGAGAATATTTTTCTCGTTTTGTCCATGGACTTGTATCCTATTTGTTGTAATTATATTATTAAATTTGCTCCGTTCTGGAAATAGTGGGGATTTTACGAGTTCCAAAAAAATTTGGAAAGAACTCCGAAGAGCGCACAGAACTGCGCCTATAAACAAACCGATTAAACGGCTCATTACTTTTCCGTTTTTGAACTCTTAGTTTTTCTAGCATTATCGTACTGTTAGTTTTTGGGGTTTTATGTCACAGAATGTGTTGGTCAACTGCTTTTTTTTGGTTGTTGTTCTTACACAATTTAACCAGGCAAAACGGCTCGATTCGACAAACCTAAAACAGATCAAAAAAATCCTTCTGTTTGATGCTCTTCGACTGGATTAACACACGAATCAATATCACAGTGAAACCTTCTGTTTTTTTTGGTTTTAAGCTAGACGATACTGAAGAGAGCAGTGTTTGTCCAGCTAAACAACCTCCCCCCCCATATCTTCGACCAGATAACGCTATTTTAGAATTGTTTCATACAGTTCGTATGTATATATTCAAATCATTTGATATCGAGGTCAATTTCACGTGCGGCAAGCACTCCTCACTTATTATTTTATCCGTGATAATGAATTGCTGCTGCTTAGGAGGTTTCCTCCACGGCGTTTCAGGAAAGGTTTATGCCCTGTACAAGGGTCTTGTTTTATCCCACCATTTCTATCTATAATTCACATTAGATTCGGGACTTGCTAAATCATCTTGAGCTTTTGGTTCTACAATTTCTGACAGCTGACGGACCAACTTTTAAATTGTTCTTGTTTAAAGCAAAAATTTACCTGTTATAGACTTAGCAACCAGTGATCACAAGAAACTAAAGCATGTATAACCAAAAGCCCTCTTCGTAAGTCATGTGCGATGTAACAGCCAGTAAGAGCAAGACAGCAATTTCACCGTAAGTGGGTATGGAAAATCCATATCTGCACAAAAACACCTCTAAATTGAAGTACAAATGCTTGTATCTGGAGGAGGGAGGTGGCTGCGTACCCGTGCAAGAATATCGGCGATTTATAACTCCTCTATTACGGTGGCTAATGGTTATTCTGTCTAAAACTGCATAAGTGCTTATTGTTCTAAGGGTTTAATTTGTTCAAAAAAATTTCTTTTTGGGTTTATCTATATTTGTTTATATTGGTTTTTTTACCCAGATACCTTTATTCCCTTTTATAAATTCTGGTATTTGTCACAAGCTATGTTATGTTTTTGTGGTTTTTGTTATGTTTCATTATTCAGGACGTAAATCTACTTTCTGGATTGTATAGTGAACTGATTTATATAAAAAATTTCTTGATAGCCACATTCATCCTAATTTAGGTCAGGCTTTCTGGTGTTTTTAAGGAATAAATTAAAGCCGTTGTCGAAAAATTTACCTAATCGAACAATGAAATTCGCTTTCTGAATTATGACAGGATTTATGTGACAGAATTTTTACAATCTACAAAATGTTGTTGTTGATAATTATTGTTCCTAATTTTTCTATTTTCGCGACGAAGAATGATTTCATTCCGACTTAACGTAAGATCAGATTATCTAGACTGGCCAAATTTTGGTTGGAGGAGCGAGATTCGAATAAGGATTGAGGAAAAGCATTAAAATGCTGATCCCGCTCAGAGGCTTTTTTTGACGATTTAATTATGTTTTGCAGATAGTGATTTATACAGTTAAAATTCTCAAAAAAGGCACAAACTCATTATCCAAATAATCGATTGATCCTTTGTAACTTTTCATTCATCCATGATTAGGGTCTAATTGCGATTAAGGCCTCGCCACGGATGGTGCCAAGGAATACGGGACTTAAATGACAGAAAAATTCTCTACAAGATAGCTTTAAATCGGACATTTCACTTTTGATTCCTTATTTCAAAATGTCGTCCACTTTATGTGAAAATAAAATGTTGGCAACTGAGCTTTTTGAGGTCTTTTAAATAGTGAATTTCACAAGGTTGGATGACTTTATTTATTTTCGTCGAAATCATTTTCAAGTGTTTCATGCGATTTTGAAAATCATATTCATTGTTTTGTTGAAGGTTCACTGGTTTTGTTTGTGGGTTGGAAGGCAAATTTTTCGCTTTATAGTAATCTTTATCCTTTTTGGTTGATGCGTTAAACACGTTAAATCACACGTTAAAAGGGCAGTAGTGCTGCGTCTAACCAAGTGAATAAGGGATATACTTCGAAAATATTTCGACCAAAGTAAAATAATTTGAAATGCTTGAAAGCGTTTTAGTTAAGACTTTAAATTTACCTGTTCGAACCCTTTCTACTGTATTTAGTTTTGACAGTTATGCGAGAAATTGGTTAGGACTTGATTGGACGATTATGCTTTGGGCATGACGGGACTTGACGATATGCACTTGGACCAGCCTCACTTGGGACAAATTCATTCTTCTCAGTTACAGTCAGCACTAAGGTATCCCGGGTCGCATTTTCTGCAGTTATTATGCATAAAATGCACCAATATTGTTTATGTTTTGAAAGCATAAACAACCCTAATGACAAGAATTTTTCGAATTTTGCTTTTTTCATTTTTTCTAGTATTTTTCTGAATTTTTCAATATAAGTTTGTGTCAATTTGACCACTAGACTTAAAGTTTCGTCGTTGCCGTAAGATTCTTTCAGTGTTTCCTTCGCTTTCTTTGGCCACTTTCGAAAATCGAGCACTTTTTTTCGAATTTTTTCCGTACTGAAATTCACTATTTTGAATTGGGTGAATGCAAAAAAAACGCTTCCACAGATTTTATATTGTTTTGAGCGTTCTTTGTGCAAAAATTTGAGTGAATGTTTGAATTTAATCGGAGGAGAAGAATTTTCGTGACAATTTTCAAAAAAAACGATGGTCTATACGCTATTCTAGAAACTAACGCACTACGACAAAAACGCTTCACGGAATTTTGTTACTAATTATGCGGTTATGTTTAATAAGGTTTTTTAAGTATAATTCAGAGCGTTGAATTTATTTTGGCTGGGTCTCCCTGAATCGTAATGTGTGGAGTGGTATTTTATGCAAAAAGTTTTGAACTGTTTTTGCAGATAAAGGCTAGTTTTAAACTGCTTATATGCATATATCCTTGAAGGCGTGTGGGCGTAATTTTATCGGATCTATGTCACATTAGGGAGACCGGATACGCTTAACATATGCTTGGGACTGACGAACTTGGGAAAATCACACTCGAACATTGCGCTTGATAAAATATGCACTTGGGGACCATGAAGATTGACTGATATTGCTTGGGGCTTACATTGCTTGGGACCTGACGGATTGGGACAATATTGCAGTTGGACTATCACATTGGGCACCATATGCAGTTGGGACCATATGCATTTGGGACAGATATTAGTTCAGCAAAGCAATTAGAGATGTTGACTCTTCAAGCAAGCGAGCGATTTTGAGTCGAAGCCGCAGAGAACCCTTGGCTTACTGGTTTGATATCAAGTCAAGTTTGTGTGACTGTGGATGGCTTGTATTTAGTTGAACTTAAATTTCTCGATCATTGATTAAAAACAGGGAAGTGCGGGTTAGCGCGCTTATTTTGAACATTGAGATTTATAATATATTATTTGTTTTCACAGTGGCACTTCAAACAGACATTTTTGTGTTAAATTTTGAACTCAAATCAGAAAATGTTCAAATCTTGATGTTGGCGCTATTAATTCACGCGATAAGTGTATTCGCTATTTTCAATTGCAAAATTTTTTTTTTTTCTTCATTGCTAAAATTTATTTATGCCTAATTTTCGTCTGACCATTTTCTTATATTTTTTGTGATATTTTTCTTCAAATAATAAGAAATTACCTGAAACAGTCATATTGGTGATGGTATTTTTTTCGAATTTTAGGCACTTTTTTTTCGGGAGTTTGCGGGGACTGTTATAAGGACGAACTTTTTTTTATATTCGTTTATTCAATTTTATAAATTTTTATGATTATGTTAACTATTAGTTTATATTAACTTACCCGCACTGCACGGCGGTTTCAGAAACGAGTCAATTTTTGGGAAGTGTCATTTTGGCCGGGCGGATATCGACGACCCCGATGGTTCCCCTTTTTTTAATTCCGATTTTGTTGATTTAAAATTTCTCAGGACGAAATGATTATTTGGAAAAATTGAATTTTTTGTTTAATGGCAGTTAAACAGTCTAGACAGTAATGATCTACATTACTTACTAGCGTTAACTTTTTGGGAAAACTTTGATATTTATATGTACACTAGGCGGCACCTGGTGTGAAAAAAAAGCTATTTTGTTATTCTATGTGACTGTACAAATAATGATGTTAATTACTTATAGGGTATGTTTTTGAAGCAAAATGTTTTGCATCAATTATTTTACACACTGACCATTGGTAGTAAAAATGTTCAAACACCTTTACGAAATATTTTTTTTTGATCCTAATTTTTGCCATTTAGAACTTATATTAATTTTCAAATCTAAAAGCTATTTTTGTGATCGTTATATAAGCATACTATGTGTGTGTTTGACATCTCGAGGTGAGGGTTGGAAATTCGTGCAGGTGGGGTTAAGGGGTGGTCAAGCAATTGGCCAAAGTGTTTTGTAATGGTTTCACGCTAATGTAAAACAGAAGATTATGCGCAGAAATGTTTTATGTCATGGCGTCGATCCGGGTCGTTAGGGTTTGATCGCATGATATCACTTCCGCAGGGAATGCGTTTTGAAATTTTTTTTGAAAGTAGATTATTTATTTTTTACTTTCATGAATTTATAATTTGCGCAATATTCAGGAATTTCCGAAATTATAGCTGCTTAAATGTTAGAAAACGGTTATTTTGGCCTGAATATGGCTTTTTTAACCAATAGTCCCTATTTTCGGATTTATTTTTTCGGTTTTATCTCTGCAAAGTCAAACTGTCCATGCACTGTCTCACACAATTTTAGTCGGAAAATTTTTTATTGTTTATTCAATTAATTTTCATACTTCGGACGCGGATTTAGATGCATTTAGAATATTTTTGATATTTTGCGTTAATTCGCTCAAATCATTGCCCCTAAAAAGATATTTGGTTGTGAATTACTTTCGAGTGGTGTGAGAGCTCCTAAATCACTTATTTTTTAATATAGAAAATATGCAGTTTTGCCACTTTATAGGAAGATACTCATTAGACATTTTGTCCAGTTTGGGTTGACCACCTTCTAAAAACTATCTTATTTTTCGAGCATTTCAAGTCTTGGAATAATTTTAGAACTGAAGAACTCTTGGAGTTTATTTTTTTAGGAAATGTTGCGATATTTAGATTTTTATTTGACTTTCTTGTGTACCTGAGTTTTTGTTTTCTTTAATTTGTTTCTTAAAAAGTCATCAAGCCAATTTGTTTTTTGTCGGGTCACCAGCCACGGAATTTTTTCGTCTGGTAAAGCCACGCCAACAATATTCTGGCTTGCCGAGTTGTTGAGATCATGACGGCTTAGATCCGTGAATTCTCGGCATCATTTATATTTTTTCTTTACCATCATATGGAGGATTATTCCAGTACGATTTTTAAGATTTAAAACAGTCACAACCCTTAATTAATTATTTTTTTGTCTCAAGTGCACGGTCCAAGTGTGATTTGGTCCCAAGCTGTTTGGTACCAGTCCGCCATATTGTCCAAGTCCGTCATGGTGTCAATGCTAGTGGTCCTAAGTGCATATGACTCTATGAATGAGTCTGTGCTATTCGTCCACAAGTCCGTGTTCCCAAGTGCTATTCGTCCCAGCTCGTCATGGGCCCAACATGAGATTGGTCCGAGTGCTATTGGTCCAGTGCGTTTGTATCAGTGTGGATTTGTGGCAGTGTATTCGTCCAGTGTATTTTGTCAGTCAGTTTCATGTTGTGCATTGTCGTCCCAATCCGTATGGTTCAAGTTGCATTTGTCCCACGGCCGCATGGTCTGAGTTTTGAATGTGATTTTTTGTCAAAGTGTGCGTGGTCCCAGTGCTTTGCCCAGTGTCTAATCGTCCGGATGCTATTGGTCTCATGCTAATCGTCCGGGGGGCTATCCGAGAATTGCACTCGTATTTAATGTATGATTTTCAATAATTTTGTAAGTCGATTCATTAGTCTATCCATGAGAGGCCACTTGGGCTTGTACAATACATGGTTCTATTGAGTTCATTAGCCTTTGGCACAAAAATTTTGTTTTTGAGAGATGGAATTCTCGTCGCTCTTTTTTTATCTTTTAGATCATCATAATATATTAATTTTATTTTTTTATTTGCATATGCGCTTCCCTGCCAGTATTAACAATGGTACCAAAGTTAAGGGGCATTGATTAATATATTGTTTTTATTTCGAAGAAAAAGAGACCATTAGTATTTTTGTTTACGTGTTTAATACAGTAGGTTTGCCTGTTTCCTCGTTCTAGTAGGTGGGACGCTTGCTGCACGAAATAAGCCTATTATTCTAGTAGGAGCTTTAACAGCGATATTTCTGGATATTTCTACAGTCCAAACTCTAATGAACACCTAACTGGAACACTTTCTCTAACTGGACGTTTTTTGGGTCGTTATTTGTCTCTAATAAAGTGAAAATGTGCTTTTTGATGATTTTCATGGACAGATATATTTTGGCTCCAGGCGAATCCAGATTTTTTGTTTTTCCAGAATTGTTTCATTATTATGGCGTTTTGTTCACATTTTAAGAATTTCGGCGTTTGTGAATTTATTACATGTTTTTACATTCTAGATATGGCACTAGATTTATTTCAAAAGCCTAACGTGTTATATTAAATTTCTATTGATCTCCCTTTTACTTTGGTTAGAATGCGTAGCAACGTTAAACCACCGTTAAAGGAGAGTAGTGTACCGCGTTCTACCATAAGGTGTTAAGGTTAAGCATATTAAATGAGTGATAAAAACTACCAAATGTTCTGGGCTTCTTTCACAGGAACATCAAATAAAACAGGTTTTCTTTTTATGAGAAACTCGAAAACACTCTTCGATTGCCAAGTTTTTGAAGAAAATTCAAACAATTGGCTGGGTTCGATTCACCGAGTGAAAGAAATGAAAAGTTGGCATAAGTTTGGTACTGGATTCGAATACAAGCGAATCGGAATCAACTATTTGCTCTTCGAAATGGTTATTGAACAAAATCAACAGCTTAGATTTTAGCAAATAAAAGTTAAACTTTTTTATTTCAACCGATGAAAAATGTCACATCGGTGCTGTTTTTGTTTGTTTTTTTAATGTTTATTTTATAAATTTGTTCAAACCGTTCCAGGGTATTTAAGGCACTCAAAGAAAATTCACATTTCGATTGGATCACCTGTGAATTTGACGTCATTACTATGGCGAATGTGTGTCAAATTTCTAAGATATTTTAATAACTTGAGATTAACTTGGCGGTAATGCTTCTGACAATTGCTGGTTCGTATTTGCGAAATCTTTCAGCAATCACATATTTGGAACTATTTCGTATCAATTCGCGATTGAACAGATTTCGAGCTGAGAATCCACTATTTTGTACAGCATTGATGCGATGAGATTAACAATTCGGGAATGTTGTGCTGTTAGAGCATCGAATTTTGGCACTCAGTGTTTTGCTTTTTAGGATTCGTACACAAAAAAAAGAAACAATTCTATACAAGTTTTTTTTCAAAATGAGACCAAAACTGCCCTAGTATTTGATTGTGTATATAATGTTGTTTCACAAACTTTCTTCCTTTCCAACGATTTGACCACACATAGGCAATTTTGATATGCATGTAGTTTGTAGAGCTTATAGGGTTATTCTACTGACACTTCTCCTAACTGGACGCTTTTTTTAGGTCGGTAGTGTACCAGTTAAGGTTGGTGGAATGCATATCATATAGTTTTATTTATTGTCGTAATCGAGCGTTTTAAGTTGTTAAATATAATTAATTATTTCCAAATGGACTCCGATCTTGAGGCTAGGAAAAGGCGTTCTTTTGAGACAAAATTCAAATAGTACTGCTGAAATGACTACTAAGGCTATATTGCAAATTCGCGAAGTTGAGGAATATATTTAATCAATTGTCTGTTCACCGCTAAAATCGAAGGAACTGATAGTTCAGTTGATTCTAAGGCTTTGAACGAACTTAATAATTCACTTGAGTAAATGATTTTCCTCGTCCGGTTTGAACATAACCAGAGAGCGATAATCTTCCAAATGAATCATTTTTTACCGTTACTTGTTTCGAAATAGACCCCTAGTGTGGAGTGAATTTTATCGAATGTAAGTTTAAATTGGCAGAAATGTTGAACACTTACACTAGTCGATCTGATGTTTCCATTTGAAAATACCCAATTTTATAATACGTACTTAGGGGATTTCCGCTTCAAGTGTTATCGAGCTTCGATATTGAATTGACCGAAGAAGTGTTTTATTTTTTTCCTAAGTTGTGATAGTTAGAGATCACTGTGGCGATTAAAACGTTATGGTAAAATTGTGGCGGATAAAGAGGCTACTTCTATGAGTTTCGATTATGGCGTGCCCTTCGTTGGTAGAAGCTTGAAAGAGCCCTTTGGACATTTTCGTGACTGACCCTGATATGACATAAGACAAGCCTGAGGTTGCTCAAAGCTTTTTTATCGTGGTTACAGGTTAAGTAGGTCACTGTCTTTTTGGGGTAATTCAGAATCTAAAACGCCTGACAATTTGCCTCATTGACAAAGTCGGCCTAAGAATTGGTCCGAGGCGAAAATGTTCAGAAATCGCATGACAGTATGTCGAGGTTAAAACGAACAATAATTGATAAAACAAACACTTGTTTTCATATTTTGACGGAGAAAGTTCTTTTTTATTAAACCGGTCGTAAGTACTGTGACCGCCGTTTTCAAACCGTTATCGATACCACTACTTTCAAATTTTAATACAAGATTTTGATCAAATATATAATTGTGTAGAACTTTTTTTCGGGAAAAAAAAATTTTTTTTTGAATTACAATAGCTCGATACGGCGTGGCGTTGAATTCATTAACTAAAAGAATAATTTGACAAGATCATTTTATAAGAAATGACATCGAATCCTAATATGAGTTAAGGGTTAGCAATATGCTTGAGCCAGGCAAATTAGTTGTTGTAGTTTCAGGGTTATGTAATGTATTTCTTCATGTTTTAATTGGGTCGGACCTTTTATGGGATTTGATTTTTCGAATTCGTATATCTTTATTTTAAGCAAAAATTATTTTAAATGATTTTCGTGTTAAAACTTTCAAAACGAAATTTTTTACAGTAAATTAAGGCAGCGTTCTTTGTTTTAATTACTTCTAGTTCATAGTACAGAACATAATTGTGAAATATTCAAAGTCATGTTAGGGTGTTAAAATTACCGCAGCGTCAAGAGCAAACTAAATTGTGTGGAGTTATTGCGCGGAGATTAAGGTGTTTCGGAGCGAAATTTGATATTTAGGAATTTCACATTGAGGCACTTTTTTGAGCTAAGATACCAGTATTTATGTCAACGATCATTTCGGCAGATCTAAGGAACCTAAGTCGGAATTAAATTGAAAAAGTCGTGAATCCAACGAGCGCGTCATTGAAATGGGTAAGTCCGTGGGTGGATGTCCATTTTATGCGTACCCCCAAAAAGACGGCGTCCGTGAGAGTTTGCGTATATTTAAGGGACATTATCCGTTTGTGTAGCGTCGAGCCCGATAATTTAATGCCTGTATATAATCTTTTTCTGAATTGGAAATGTAATTTTTTTAGTATTGCTTCGTTTAGCTATGGAATTTCATCTAAAAGTTTTTTCAGCTCGATAACAGACCTACTGTTTTTAACGGGTTCAAGAGGCTTGACAAATTGAGTGAGTCGTGCATTTTGCGAGCATATCGGAATTTTACAAAAATGAAATAAAAATTTCAAGTCCATTTGTTGACGACCTCTTTATACTGAAAATTTTAGTCTACCTAGAGACTTAATATATTTGAAATATATTTGATTTTCGAATCACAAATATTCGATTAATGGCTTACATGCACACTTTTTTTTAACAGCCAAAAATTTTTAGGATCGTTATAGTTAACGAAGGAATATAAGCTGATCCGATAATGTTTGCGTAAGCTGGCAGCCCCCAATCCGCCAAACTTCTCCGCAGGCTTCGGTTCGTTTTATGAGTAGAGACTGTCCATTTACCATCAACTATCGAGTGCGAGAAGTGCAAATTTTGTTTTTCAGAATTTTTGAACTCCTAAGCTTTAACAAAAATTCTAAGCTTTTTAATTGGCAGACACAGGACAAAATGTTAGGATTATGTGCATAATTTAAATCGGATTTGGAGATTTCGTTGCTCGAAAGCTCTATAAATTTTTAAAGCCAATAAGTGCCCTCACCACATTTCTGATTATATGGAAAAGACCGATTTGATGGTCTTATTTTAATTGAACCCAATTTTACCAAGACACGTTCACTGCATTTATTTAACGGCTCAACTGCGGCCGCCGGCTAAGTCTGTTGCCAAAGTGACTCCGTGCCTATCGATTATTTCCGGCGGAGCAGGTTTATATTTAAACGTGAGCAATCAGTGGGTTGCTAAAATCGCATACTTAATTGTATCGGTCGTTGAGTCCTTGATATAATGAACTTTGTATTTATTCAAACATCAAAGATCAGACCGCTTTTGTTACAGACATTTCTAGGTTTTCTTATTGTCTATTTACTTTTGACGTTTTAAGTCATCTTTCAGTACAGTAATAATAATGATAATAAATGTTTTCTCCCTTTATTTTCACTTGTTATCTACTGTTACTAGCAGCATGACTTAAACGTTCGCATAAACCCAAATAAGAAACACCTTATGTTTACATATGTAATAATTCGATATCAATGAAATTTGAATAATCAAAGACGTCGTTGAAAATAACCCGGTTTGATAGTCAACGGTTATGTTACCGACGGTACGTTGTTAGGAGCTGTGGCGATGCATCTGTGGGCGGGGGCGTGGTACAGAGAAAAAAGAAATCCAGCTGATCGAGACACGCTTCGTTCGACCGCCGAACATTACGATTTAATTAAAATCCAATTTGATTGACGGAGCTGTGACAGTACATGGTTATTTGGATTATTGGCTTGGACGAACAATTTGTTTTTGAGGAGCGAATTTTCGTTCGCTTTCTTTTTATCTCTTAGATCCCAATATATATTAATTTATATTTTTCTGTATTATTGCATATACGCGATCTCTGCCAGAACCGATTATGCACTTGGGACTAAATCACACTGGCACCATTGCGTTGGACGCATGACGACTTGGGGCGCGATTGCATTGGACCAATCTACTTGACAAAAATGTCACATTTTAAGAGCAGTTACAGTGCGGGCTTGGGCCTATGCACTTGGGACATGACGGTTGACGATTGCATTGGCCATGCGGACTTGGGCGTATGCACTTGGACATGACGTACTTGGGCCAATATGCAGTTGGACAATCAACTTGGCCATATGCACTTGGGCCATGGCGGCTTGGGCCTCTGCACTTTGGATGACTCGGCTTCCACTGCTTGCTCTGTGGCTTTTGGATTGGCTTGATGAGGCAAGCCAGGGAGTTTCGAGGTCAAGCAGGGTTCTTGGCCTTGCTTGATAATCGTCAGTTTATTTGTCTAAATTTTTGTTAATTGATTTTGAATTGAGTATTAGATATTTTTTTGTTTTTTAACGCCGAAGTATTTTGAAGTCTGTCCGGTTCTAGATTTCCTTAATTTTTTTGAGTAACTTATTTTTACTTCGAACCAACAATTTCGTGTCATTAATGGAATTTATCGAAAATGTGCAATCTTGAATTTGCTCCTATATTTTTATTAACGATTATTTTGTTTAATGGATTTTATATTAAACTTAAATAAGGGTAGCGTTCTGTAAAATTGAGCGGCTAAATTACTGGTTCGCTTTTGAATGTGCTGAATTTTTTCTTAATGAACCATTTCAATTTATCTTTTTCAAATTTAATTTTGTCAAAAGTTGAAACAAAAATTATAATTTTCATTTTTGATTCAAAAATCATCGAAGTTTTAGTTTTTCCGACGTTATAAATGAATCATATGAATGTGAATCAGAAAATTTGTTATTTGCTGAAATAGTTATGCTTGAGATTCCCGAACTTGCAAAATGTGTTTTATACAATTGCTTTTAATTTTAATTTTCTTCAATTCGGAATTTTTTTTGCAATTTGAATATAAAAAATTTCGCTCAAATTTTATTCTCTAATCAGTTTTTAACTTTTGTTTTTGACGAAATTTTTCGTTTGGATTTAATTGTTTTATTTTTGAGATTTACATTTTTTCTTATTTCACTTTTATTATCAATTTCGTTGTTGATATTCTTTAATTGGATTTGTTTTAATTTTTGTATTTATATATTTTTAGGACATTTCAACTTCGAAAGTTTCTTTAATTTTTTTTGTTTTCGAATCTTATAAAATTTTGTCGTTTGTTCATATTTATTTTATTTATTACATTTTTTAATTGTCTTAACTTTTGGTTTTTTATTTTTGGGTTTAAATTTTAATTTTATCTTAAATTCGAATATTCGATTTCCAAGCTGAGTTATGATGTTGGTTTATTGTTTAATGAATTTTTATATAATTTTCAGTGCTTTTAGTGTTAGTGCTTTTGGTCCCAATCATTTGGTCCCAATGATTTGAGGTCTCAGTGTGTTTGGTCACTGCATTTGTGGTCAATGGTGTGAATTTGGTCTAGATTTTTATGTCCCAGAGTGCAGTTTTGGCAGTCCGTCATGTCCCACCTGCATATTTTCCCGTCCGCATTGGGTGGTCCGTGCTCTTAGTTCAGTGTATTGTCTCAGTGTCTTGGTCCGTATGTTTGTCCAAATGCTGATTTGGTCAAGTGATTTGTCCCAATCCGTCTTTTGGTCCCCACTGTGTGACTTTGTTCCCAAGTGTAATAGTCCAAGTCGTAAATGTCCCCCAGTGCCGCCTGTCCTGACCTTTACTGTTACTTTGTGGTCCGTGAGCTTGGTCCAGGGATTTCTTCTCCCAAGTCGTCGCTGTCAAGTGATATCTTTCCGTGTTTTGTCCAGTGCACTCGTCCCGTGGGGCATCTCTTCCCATCGTCTTTTTTTGCTATTCCCGAGTTTTCCAAGGTGATTGTGGTTTCAATCAGCATACACTTCACACCATTTAGTTTCTTGCCTGGAATCCTAGAGCTTTTTTTGATTTTATGGCAGCCAATTTTTTTTTTGTTCGCCACATTGCTCGAGCTATCTATTTTTCATTAGGCTTTTGTCTTTAGGACCATCCTCAAGAACGGCTTAAATGGTTGTCACATCACATTTCATTTGCGGTATTTAAATTTTTGCAACGTTTGCCGATTTTTTTTGGTTTTCGTGGAGCCTTTTTGAGCTTGAGTAATTAANATAATGAATCTTCGGTTATAATGGTTAATTCAAACGCAACGCCAGGGATGGTGCAAAAACACTACTGGTCCAGAGATTGTCGGCCACTACGGGAGTTAAGACACAGGATTTTTTTCGTTTAGAAATTTTTTCAAAAAAAAAATGGATTTTAAGGTAAAATTCTCTACAACATAGCTTAAAAACATCGAGACCCATTTTTCACTTTTGAAATTCCTTATTGCAAATCGTCTGTAAGTTCCAATTTGGAACTCTTGATTTCGTACTGTACACTTTTCTGAACTTACAAAAGTATTATTAGCTTGAAAACTGAATTATCGAAACGTAGCTGTTAAATAAAATTATTATGTTTTTTTATTTGTGTAAATTTTACACTGTAAAAACTTGAAAATTAGCCCGCTGCTATAGCGTGGGAAAACGCTGAGTCACATATGAATCTAATGAGCGCCCATGATTGGCCAGAAATAAAACGCACTTTCGCACTTTCGATTATTCGGATAAACTCCAAATAAACTGGAAAAATAAATAAAAATATGATTTTTTAAAGGCAATTATAGAGAATGAACGAGTCACAAGCTAATTTATTTAGGTCTCTTGGTGATAAACTTTATGAAAAACGAAAAGCGGCTGCTTTGGAGGTAGAAATAAGGGCAAGAAGTGCAATTCAACAGAAAAATTCAAGGAAAGGTTATTAATACGAAACAAAAATCTATGTTTGAGGATATTTTGTAAAAAATCATATTACACCACCTTCTCAAACGTCCTGACAGTTTCTCAAAAGTCCAGACAAAAATCTCAAAATAATACAGTTTCTCTTTACGTTACTAATGGACAAACGTCCTGACGGTTTCTCAAACGGTCCGAAGTGCTATTTTCATGATTCAGTACAACCAAAAGATGCGCAATTATCGGTTTTGTGCAACCAGTATTATAAACAATGGGTAAATTTTGACCATATGTGGCGCTAGAGTAAAAAAAAACATAAAATATAAGATTTTTCTATTTAAGTAGCTATATAAATTATATAATTTAATAAATCGCCCCCTTGGCAAAAATTTGAATTAATGTCAGATTTTCCATGATAAATGTCAGTTTTAACCTATCACAGTGAAGCTTCCAGTTTACTAAAAGAATTATCTGAAGCTTACCATTCATCAGCTTCCTTGAATCTCCGCAAAGGTGTTTTACTGGCCCTAGCCGCCGCTGCGATTGGCTTTGGGAAATATGCAACTCCATATCTTCATGATTTACTAGAACCAATTCTTCATGCGGCAGCCGAGTCAGATTCTAGGTAATATTTTTGAGATTTAAGATGGAATATATAATGAAAAAAATTCAATTGGAAATGGCAAACATATTGTTTAAACCTACGTTTTTCTGGAATTCAGTTATTTACTCTACTATGGTTTATAAGGACAAATTATGGCCAAAACCATTTTATAACGCATTATTTGGCATTAATTTGAGCATGTCCGAGCATAAGGACAATATGGGCTGGATGAGGGAATAGCAAAAGTTGATTTGAGTATGTGAACGGGAATTTTAAAAAGTGAAAAGAAATTCATCGTTAGTTAAAAAATTTGAAAACTTAGGACTTAAATTAAAAAAAATCCATGCTCTTCACCCTTTCTCATGGTCTATGATCAGATTCATCGACTATGAATCAGATTAATAGCAGAATAATTTTAATGTGATTGATATAAATGACTGCAGTTGTGAAATCAAGACTTGTCCTCCTTCGTAGAAAACCGGATTATTTCCTTATTTTCGAGAAATAAATAGATTTCTTAGTTTTAAATGGCGTCCTGTTAATATTCAAAATTACATAGGTTTTGGCCTTATAGACGATGTGCTATATTTTTTGCAATATACATGTATACTGTGGTGTAAGGATAATATCATATAGAAAAATTTCCGAAAAACGGGTTATGTATAAATTATACAGTGGGTGAGACCAATGGGCAACACACGAGCTTTTCGAAAAAGTGTTGCCCATTGGTCTCACACGAAGGGTGTTGCCCATTGGTCTCACTAGTCCGATTTTTTTNAAAATTTTCTAATAATTCGATTATTTGTCCATAAAGACAAAAAGTTCAAGTCTTATTAAATTAACTAAACTGTATTGGTTTTAATAAATTCGAACGTGTTTTATACCAGCAATTTCAGGTTACGATATTTTGCGTGTGAATCTCTTTATAATGTTACAAAGGCCGTACGAACCCTTTTGGTGGACGATCATTTTAACTCGTTATTCATCACCGTTTCGCGGCTCAACTCGGATGGTGACCAAAATGTGCGAAGTGGCGCAGAATTACTCGATCGGTTATTAAAAGATATTGTTACAGAATCAAATGTGGCCCCGAATATCTCGGTTTTGTTGCGAGAAAGAATTTATGTTTTGGATTCACAAGGAAGGTCGTTTGTGGCGGGGTGGATCACGCATTTGAGTGGAAATCCACATACTGGCTTATCGGATGTTTTACCAGCGCTTGTAGATGGCTTATTTCAGGTAATACCTTGATCAATAAAAATAGTGAGAACAAAAGTTATTTCAAGGTATACAAAATTTAAAATATAACTTAAAATTTTTAAATTGAAGAGGAAGTTTTGACGATATTGTCGTATTGTTCAAAGCCCTTTAACCCTTGGAAGCCTACCTAAAACCTTCTAAAAAGGGCATAAAATGTCGCAGAATTGTTTCCTCCGAATACAGCAACCGTTCAAAACTTAGAAATTGGCCCGGTGCGCTCCCTAATTATAGAGAATTTAGTGTTGATTCCAAAAAAATACTCACTTGTTTTGGATATTTAGTTCGAATATTATGGAGAGTTGATTTTTTGAGATTTTTCGCCGAAGTTTTACTTCCGGATAAATTATTTCGAAACTGGACATCAAATACAAATGTGAGATCAGCCAGTTTTTAGGAAAGTCTTTTGTGAATGCATAACACTTAAAATAAAAATTTATTGGTATCCAGGGACAGATATTTTTTGGAAGTGAAATTTGAAAATGTTCATTTTAAGTAATCCATGAAAACAATTATAAAAATTAATTTAAGCAATAAAAAATTGTACGCACTGTCACTTGATTACTTACATACTTACTTACTTACATAGCCATTTTTCTTAGAAATTCGTGATTTTTTCATCCAAATTTTTGACGTTTTTTTAAAATAAATTTTGATTGATAATATATACAGTATATGTACAGTATGTGTCTTTTCGTGCGAACAGAATCTCAAGTGACCGGGAGAATCGTCTTTAATTTGGGGAGAATTCTTCCGAATCATTCTTTTCATTTCGCACGAAAAAAAACACATACACTGACTAACTATTTATGGAAACCAACTTTCGCGAAAAAAATAGTTTTCATAAATCGTAATGGGTTTCCATTAAATGGTTATGGGTTTCCATTAAATGGTTAGGGGTTTCCATTATCGGGGGTTTCCATAAATGGTTAGTCAGTGTACTGTAGATCTTATCGGATTGAAGTGTGATTTAGGTAAAATACTTGTGCGTCGATACCCATAAAAATATAACTTGTGAAGACTACGATGGGCAAGTATCACGTGATATGCTATACCTTGGTTTTCCAACTATATTTTCTAAAAATTAAAATTTTAGAATTTGAAATAATTGATGCAAAAATATAACTTTTCAACTTCCTATTTCAAAAGTAATTGGAATTTCTACCTTGTGCTTTCTGTAAACAACGTCCAAAGTAGAGCCGATATATTGGCTCTGATGCCGTGGCGGAACTTTTTTTTCTGTGCTTCCAGGGGTTAAGGGGTTGTCCATGCTGGAAAGGCTTTTTCGAAGGGTCATAACTTTTTATTCCTTCATACTAATCTTATAAAAATTTCAGGAATAGTAGTTCGTAATCTATGGAACACATTTTACTTCTGACCTTTTTTCATAGCATTTTCGAGGCCAACCGGTAAATTGAGTTAGACCGCGAGCAAAATTTTGTTGTTTGAAGTCTAATTTCTAATTCGCCTTAATTATCAAAAACAACGATCATTTCGGATGTAGCAAAGCCCAGGAGTGGTCAAGCAAATATTGGCAGCATTTTTGAATTCGCGTAAATCGACAAAAAAATGAAACGCGAAATCGGAAAATTTAAATATGAAAATGGAGAATTAGACAGGATTTGAATGCACAACCAGAAATTGATTCGTACACGAGATTGCTGAAAACGAATATTAGCAATAATGGTCTGATTTATGGAACCAGAAACGGTGCTAGAGATACAAAAAAAATAAATTTTTATGAAAAAGTTTATTTTTTTTTCTAAAAATCCGCTGGTGTTCAAATCAGAACCATAGTTGCTAATATCGTTTCCAGCAAACCCCGTACCCCAAGAAATTCTTTTGGTGGCATTTAAATGTCTAATCTCTCACTTTATTCCGAAATTTTCGATTTCGCGCACTTTTTTGTCCATTCTACAAGCCAATTCGAAAAATGCTTGCAATATTTGCTTCACCCTTGGGCTTGTACATTCCGAAAATGACGTTGTTTTGAATAAAAGGCGAAAAGAAATAGGCTTTCAAAAAAAAAATTGCTCGCGGTTAACTCAATTTACGTGTTCGAACATGCTATGAAAAAAGTCAGAAGTAAAATGTGTTCCAAGATTACGAACTACTATTCCTGAATTTTTATAAGATTAGTATGAAGGAATAAAAAGTTATGACCCTTCGAAAGACTTCCAGCATGGACAACTCCCTTTAGGGAAGTGCGGTGTCCGCGATTTTGGGCCTCTTCCATTATCATTCTCGCCAACTAGAAGAGGTCGAATGCCAAACAATTGTAACTAACAGACACCAACATTTCGCGGTAATTTTAAACCTAACAGTAATCTGATTACAATCCCACCAACGGCCGACACCTACGGCTTTTAAAAAGCCTCTACAAAAAGACCCGCCAGTAGTGCCTACTCCTTCATTTTCAATCATTTTTTATTATTTTTTCTGTGTCGGCTCCGGAGAAGCCTTTACGAAATAATGCAAAACGCTTTTGTTTTAAAATTTTGGCTTCACAGCGGACAAAAACTGCGAAAACACCAAAATTAAAAATTTTTGAAATTGATCAGTTTGGGAGCCAGGCAAAAGCTATCTCTCTCCACCAGTTTGAAGCTATAGTTTCGAACTCATACTGCTTCTGAAGCACAAGACTTGTTTAAACAATAAACCTAAAAAGTTTTTTTCGAGAATTTTGCTTCCGGCCTCTCCTTGTGGGCCATGTCAATTTTTCATTTTTTCAGCCAAATTGTTCTTGAAATGGTCACAGTTGGGGGCCTCAGGCAAAAGCCTATCTCCTCCACCAGTTTAAGAGATACAGTTTCGACTCATACTGCATCTAAAGCAGAAAGACTTGTTTTAACAATAAACTAGAGAGTTTTTTTCGCAACATTTGCTTTGGCGTCCTCTTGGGGGCCATGGCAACTTTTCATTTTGAGCCTAAATTTTGAACAAGAATTCAGAAAGCCAGAAAAATGCTTCAAAATAAGTTTTTTCTGTAAATACAAAACACTTTTTAAAGGCATAGTTGGTGCAATTTTTAAGATCGGTGAGCGGTCAAAAGAAAACAAATGAGCGCACTTTCAATTTAAATCATAAAAATCAATAATTTTGTATTCGTTTTTTGGCTGTTTTGGCCGCCGAAACAAATTTTCAAAACAAGCAATTTCACGCAAAAACATAATAAAAAATGATGAACAATTGAAGAAGTAGGTACGAACTGCGTGTCTTTTAAAGCTTCTTAAAAGCACGTAGGTGTCGGCGTATGTGGGATTTATTAGATTACTGTTAAATTCCAAAATTACACGCAAGTTGGTTCTGTTAGTGACAAATGTTTTTGGGAATATTACCTTTGCTAGTTTGGCGGGAAACCTGGCCTCGGCAAGAGGCTCACAATTTGCGACACCCACTCCCTTAAGGAATGAAAGAAAAAATAAATTTATCGCAAAAATATTTCAAAACTAATTTTGTCATTTATTATTTTTCTAACCAGTCCCTGGCGAAGAACATAAAGTCCATTGTATAAGAACCTCCAAATTTTAAATATTTTTGAAGTTATTTAGTTTAATTATTTATTAATTAGTTATTTAGTTAACGAAAATCAATTGAATATAAAATAAGAAACTTTTTTTAAAAACAATCATTTAACCCTTGGAGGCTCCAAAGCCGATTTTTCGGTCCGACTTTAAGCGCTTATTACGAGAAAAGTAAAAGTGCTGGCAACTTTATTGGTCTCTAGTCCTCGACATTAAGGATAGACTTCAACTTTAATAGTATGTAATCCACATTTTGACTTTATTAACCCTATAGAAAAGTGACATTTAAAAATTGTGCTTCAACCTACGCAATTTTATTGTGAGCAAATGAGAGACGTCAGAACAAAAACTAATAAAGGAAAAGATTAGGAATTTGATTTTCTAAAAAGTATCTTCCTGAGAAATAACCTACAATTTTCGGTCCTTAATCTACAGGTGTTTTCCGAAAAAAGAACCTAACCCACGCAATTTATCGAAATCACTTTTAAAGAAATAAAAATTTACTCAGAGCCGCCAGGACTAAAATTGAAAATGCAGCAGTTTTTTTCCTAAAAAGTGAATTATTCAGAAGCAACCTGCAATTTCTGGTATTTAATCTACAGGGGGTTTTGCAAATAGTCCGGAGCCTCCAAGGGTTAACATTTTTGTTTTATATCAACTAGTTTCGAATTTATTCTATTTCATTTTCAAGATAATAGCACTGCTATTATAGCAGTGATAAATAAAGTTTTCCAAGTTCATAAAAATTCAGAATCTAGAACGCGCATTTTTTGGAAAATAAAAGGAAAAAAATAATTTTGTCTACAAGGGAAGCAATTTAGGGTTTTTAAGGGAAGCAATTTAGGGTTTTTAAATTTAATGGTTTAAAAACAGTGCGCTTTTACGGCGATACAATCATTTGGCTCAAATGTAACACCCTCTCCAAATTTGAATGCTACACTAGATTTCCCAAGTTCGTAAACTCAGTTTTTCATTTTGTACAATTTACACCCGCCTATGTGGCTTTTTCGCAACTAGCCAATTTTTCGGCCTCCACAGCTATCGTGCAACTATGGCCAGCCAATCACAGGCGCGCTTCAAAGAGCGCGGCGCAAAAAACATTTGGGCGACGGTACATGAATATGGAATAAAATATCCGAAACGTCGTAAATGTTATAAAATAAGATATCCAAAAATTCGCTACAACCATTTATTCTATTTTTTTTTCGTGAGAGTGGCGGCATGCCGCGGCAGAAAGCTTTATTTCCAAAAATTTAATTTTCATGGAATTATTTCAACAAAGAGAACCTGAAAATACATAAATAATTCGGCGAGAAATTTTTAACAATAATTTTTAATTCTTAAATAGGATTTTGATTTCAGTTAAATCTATTCGTTTAAAAGTCAAAATTTTCCCCGGTCCGAACCCGGACTATTTAAATTCTACCCTAGAATTTTTTTTGCTTCGAGCTAAAATCAACAGATTAAAAGTTCAAATTTTCGCCGGTCCGAACCCTATCCATAGTCTATCGACCATAGAACATTAATCATAATAAGTCTTATTATTTCTGAAGTGTCACGTTCTTCATTGACAGATATTAAAATTGATTTTCAAAATTGACCCATTGGTCACCAATGATTGGTGGATTTCGAATACAATAAGACCTTTTTGAAATCGATGGTCTCAAATTTCTTTCATTTTGTGCTCAGTGTTTTTTCTTCTCAAAATTGGTTTTCGCCTACGGTGAACACACTGAGCACAAAATGATAGAATTGAGACCATCGATTCGGAAAGTCCTATATCGAAATCCCCATTGTACGTTGTAATCCATTTGACATTATCTTGTTGCTTTCTCGAATAGCTTGAAGTCAAAAAAGTGGGGGCGGGGTGAAATTGCTAAAAACAGTTACCTTGCTGAAATTTGACACCGAATGAAAATTTCAGAATTTGATAAAGAGCATGAATATTTAAATTTTATCAGTTTTCAGATTTTTATTTTGTGTAAAGTCAAAATAATGGGCTCAGCAGTGCCCAGATATAGAAAAACATAATAAATAAGAACATTTTTTGAATTTTTGCTGGAAGTTTATCGTAGTCTTCTTTTAGCAATACTAATTTATCCACAACTTCTTGAAGTTTTTCATTTTGGAATAATTTTGTTGAGGATAATTCTGGATCCAGTTTAATCGGAACGAGATCATAATAAGTTAATATACTTTTGAAGCCATCTTGTTCAACGATCCAATAAATAACCGAGTCTGGCAGACCTAGAAGGATATGCAAAAGGGCTGGGTGCATAACGCGAACCACTGCCAGCAAAAAACATCAAATTTGAAAATTATTTCAAAAGCCCCAAACCCTTTTTTTCTCAGATTTCGTGACTCGCGAGGCATTTTCCGCGGTTCGGGCGTGGTTCGCGTTAAGTGCCCTCACCATAAAAACCCCGAAATTTTAGAATTTTAAGATATCGTTAAGTAATTATTTTCATTTGGGATATTAAACGAAACCTATTGGGGTAGCGGAGACAGTTATCGTTGGAAGGAGTTGATGGAGATTTTCATCTTTTTACTAGTAACAAAATAAAGTATTTAGTAATTTTCAAAATTGAATTGCCTAGATTTTTCTTTATTTTTGGAATTGTTAAATTAAAATAATTTGGGAAACAAAATTTAATTTCTTTAACAATCAAATCTAAACCGAAAATGTTGTCAACTAATCAATATCCTATATCGTATATCTTTTCCTAAGTTTATAAAATAATAGCCGGAAAGATTCTTATTGGTTTTTAAATTTGAACAGAAACCCATAACAGCCATAATTCGCATCCAAGTTATTACTCCATCTTCGAACATAATTTGAGAAAAATCTGTTTGAGTTTTCAATATTTGACTCGATACCGGGTTTAACTGAAAATTGCCGGTTTAATATAGTGACGAAGCCTGTGGAGCTCTGAAATTGCAGTATTCGTGATTTATGGATAATTTCACAGAATTACTGAATCGGGCCAAGCTACCATTATAATCGATACCCAAATGTTCACGCCTAAAAATTTTTCCACAAAATTATAAATAGAGTTTCCAGAAACTTTCGAACATTTTTTTGAAATATGGATTACCGACCCTCAGACTCTGATGCTCAGAGGACCTTGAGGCTCAGAGGACAGATCCTGAGTATTTGAAAAATGTGGAATCTAATTGGTTGACCCTTTCCAAATCTGACCAATGAAATCGGGCCCTATCGCAACTCCAGCCGTTTGATTGGGTGCTAGCTAATCCGCGTTTGTTTGTATCATTCAAATATTCAGGATCTGTCCTCTGAGGGTCGGTTATCCATATGGAAAGGGTAAATTATATAGCAAATTTGATTTTAAAAACAGATTTGATCTTTACATCTACATGCGTGTATACTACCTCACGTGTCTAAATGATGTAAGGATATATAGAAATATTTACAATAATCTGGGTTATCGATTTTCCGAAGATGATGCCCATATGTTTTTTTATTCTGTTGGACGATTCTCTTCAGTTCATAGAAAGCGTCACTCATGTGCGTAGGTTAATTTGTCGTATAGACTATACGGTATAGTTAATATCTACGTTTCCCGCAAAATAAAGACCTACGCAGTGTTACTCATGCATAGTTCAAATCGAAAAATTTTGGTCACCAGAATGTGCGTAGGTGGTAATTAGATTATTTTAATAAACGAAATTATGAGTCATAATTTATGACGCATTTTATTTTTCGAAGAAAATCTCACAAGAGAAGAAAAAATCCAAGGTCCAAATTAATTTAGAAAGAAATTTGTAGAAATAATGAATGAGGGCCGAAAAAATATTGAAATCTGGTCCCTTTCACAGCTTGGGCTAAATTTGCAACTTCTAAATCAATTTCTTCGTTGATCACTTCATCATATTTAAATTCATAGATTTCCATCAATTCCCAAATATATTTTTCAAAACTGTCGTGAAACTGAATAATTTTTGTATAAAAACCTTCAAAAAGCAAGCCATACCTGAATTGAAGAAATCATAATATTTTTATTCCCCACGTTTTTCGACTTGTAAGACATATAATTTTGAAAAATATTATTAGCATCTTCTCTGACTTCTTTTGGCGTTAATTTTTTTCTCTGAAGATAATATTTAATTGTTCCTGGTAAAAGCTGTGAATTTTCCATTTATTTTAAATTCGTGGTTTTTTGAAAAACAATATTTTTCTTCTGATATTGTTTATTTGGACTATTTGCTCAGGACACTGCTTTCAAATTAGATAAAAATATAACCCTTTAATCCTGAGGAATCTCTTACATTTTCACTATTTTGAAATATAGTCAATAATTTTAATTAATAATTTACCTTCATTCTCAGAAGAAAATACTTAAAAATGCAATTATCGGTTTATCGCTTTTCTAAAGTATATTAATTACCGTCATTGAGCTTCAGAGTATAAGTTCAAACTACCAAGATCTTCTCTGACTTAGCGCGTTAATTAATCGCCAGAAGATTTATTTTTATTAAGATTTATTTTAGTCTTTATTAATTTAGTCTGGTACTTTTTGCCAAGCAGCCTGAGATCTCATTCATTCCATGGAATTTTTGTGGAAATTGACAGTTTTATTTAAGGGGTGGGTGTGAGTGATTTTTGACATTTTGAGGCTTGGTACGCGCTAAACTGATCGACGGCCTTAGAACATTTCTCAGTCATACTATGATAAATCCTATCCTTGATCTTGCGCGATCTCTATTTGACAGTTTCAGTTACCACTTCTCACCAACCATTGGTATACTGCATGTTAAAACACGAGTCCTCAGCTTTTTATCCAAAGAAATAAGGATCCTAGAGCTTATATGCTGAAAGTTTTGAGATTTGGTGAGAAATCCGCGAAAATTGTTCTGAATTTTAGTAATGGAGCTGTTTTTTTCAATCTTTAGCCCTCAGGGTCAACCAATCTGGTTGAATGTGCCGAAAAAGGGTGTGTTTTTGCGTTTTGATATTAAGGCTTTTCTTGAAATGCCCAGGAACGTCATTTGTCGAATGTAACAAGCCCAAGGGTGGTGAACATCCGAATGGAAGTATTTTTTTGATTTTGCGGCCTGAACTTGGCTGTAATATCGACAAAAAAAGAGCGCGAAATCGACAACTTTTGAACATAAAAGTGAAAATTTAAAAATATAAGTGCCACCAAAGATTCCTTCGATACGATTTGCTCGAAAAGATATTAGCTACTTTGGTCAATTTTCAACACAGCGGATTCTAGAAACCACAATTATAGTTTTTTACAAATTATTTTTGTTTCGATCTCTAGCACTGTATTGTGTTTGAAAAATCAAGACCATAGTGCTAAGCTATCGTTTCCAGCAATCTGTATCGCAAGGAATCTTTTGGTGGATTTATATTCCAATTCTGCACTTATGTTTCAAAATTTCGATTTTTACGCACTTTTTTGTCGATATACAGCTAATCAGGCCGAAATTAATAAAGTACTTCCCATTCATGTTCTCACCTTGGGCTTGTTACATTCCGGAAAATGACGTTTTCTGGCATTTCCACAGAAAAAGCCTTATATCAAAACGTCCGAAAAGCACCCTTTTTCGGCACTTTTCAACCAGATTGGTTGACCCCTGAGGCAAAATCGAAGAAAACAGCTCCCATTCACTAAAATTCAGGACAATTTTCCGTTATTCTCACCAAAATTCAACACTTTTCGATATAAGCTCTAGGTCCCTTTTTTTCTTTGAAAAAAGCTGACAGGGGGACTCGTGTTTAACCGCGGTTAACCAGATGGTTGCGTGGGAGTGGTACTAAACAGTCTTATGTAATCGCGCAGATCAAAGATAGAATTATTTCTAATGCTCTACCAGAGGTGTTAAGATTTTTACCTTCTTTTTCTCCAAATTGATAACATTGCTATCCTGCTAATGAGAAACGATAATTTTGTCAAAAACCTACCGTCTTCTCAGATTCAATCAATCCCATTGAATCAAGGAATTCAAATTTGATGCAATTTGGAAATAAGAAGGGATAAAACCTACACCCCTTGTTTGTATATTTATTTTTTGACTACCCAAACTGGAATATATTGTCTTTCATTCATCGAGCAAAATTTATTTATCCAATAAGATGGTTGAGTTGAAAATTTCCCATTTACTTATTTTTTGTCCTGAATTAGTTCAAAAAGTTTTGCCAACAATATTGCCATTTTCATGATGCAAGGCAGGCATCTGTTGAAATTTTTAGCCGAAAACATTTTGGACGATTGGAAATTGGCGGACCAGTATGATATTTCGATGAAATTTGTGTGGTTATTTAGTAAAAAGCGATGCTTTTTTCAGCAAATATTTTGCACTTTCGAACGATCGCGAACCTGACCAAGCCCTGTGTATTTGGTTTGCATTCAAATTACAGATAATGTCGAAAAAAAAATGATGGCTTCGATTTTGGAAATTTTTGGTAATCAAAATGACCGCTTTCTTGCCCTTCGTTCAGAAAAAATAAAATAATTTGAAATATTCGCTCTAAGGACAAAGTTTTTAAGAAAAGTTGTTTTAGGCTATTACACCTGCAGTTATTGTTGTTGACAAGCACAGAGCTAAAATAGAGCTCATCTGTTAGCTGAGGTTCATATGATGGGGTAACAATTGGTCTAAACTGAATTCAACGATACCAATATTCTCCAGGACGCTGTAGTTTTAGAAAGGTCATTCAAATCTTGTAATGTGCATTAAGCAATCAATTTGTGATGACGATGTGCCGTTTATTATGCAACAAACTCACAATGGCGCTCAGCTTGTTAATAGATGTTTTAATACCAATCAGCAAGCCTCGTCAATCAGGCACAATAATGAGTTGTGGTCACTTATATGCCAACTTTAAATATAGGTCTAATGGATAAATTTTAGCGCAAAAAAAGCGCAACACTATTATTGGAAACGTTTCCAAAAAAATTAGACACCTTTGACTAATTTTGATCTATCAAAACGGCCAATTTGAGTTTTTCTTCATATTCGCAATTTTTACCTTCATAAAATGCTTTACACCCACAATTTCGTCATTTCATTAAGAAAATAAACCCAAGTACGCCTCAATTGACCGTTTGACATATCCTATGGAGGTGAAATAGTTAAATTGTGACCAATCAGACCGTCACACGATCAAAAATTCAAAAACTCTTGAAAAACAACTTTTTCAGTTGTTACAAAACCCACAATTTTTGTCATTGATTATGAAATGAAACTAAAGTACCCTCAGAATTGACTGTGTGGACATAAATCGGTTGAGTGGTAAAAAAGTGTAAACAAAATTTGACCGACTCAGACAAGTCACAGTTTCAAAAAAACGCAAAAAGCTCTTGAAAACAACCTTTTTTCAGTTGTTACACCCATCCAATTATGTCATTTCCGCGATGGAAATTGACAAATGTACCTTCAATTTCCATTTAACAATAAATCTGGTCGTGGTTAAGAAATGAAAAAAATGGCAACCAACAGACAGTCGCAGGCACCGACAACGGTTTCGAAAACAAACAAAAATAACTCGAAAAGTTGTTACTCCCACCTATTTGATCATTTATGACCTTAATACGCTCAAATTGATGGTTCACAAATAATAATTAAACAAAAAATTAATAACCATCAGACAGTCGCAGGATGAAAAAAGTTTAAAAAAGCCCAGAAACCTTTTTTTTTAACTTATGCTCAAAATGATTAATGGCAATTTATAGATAAAAAACCGTTCTAAAATCGCGTAAAATAAACTGCAAGACTTAATTACCCAGAAAAAAATAAAACTAATTTCACAACCTATAAACTCACACATAACAAGCATTTATTGAAATAAATCAAGACAACCCAAATTTATGATCATATAAGAATTTCTTTATTTATTGTTTAGTTCACATTGTTCAAATTTTTATTTTTAAACTAGTATTCGTCATGATCTTCCTTTTTCTGGATTTCGGGGTTGACTGGAATAATGGTGTCGGAATTGAAAACCATCAAGTCTTGGATAAAGATTCATCCATCATGCCAATTTTTTATGATGGCACGTAAGTTTAAGCAGTCACATCCTTGTACTCTAAATTGTTCGATATATTTTCTTTCTTTAAATAAAACATTTCGCCGTTACAGTTGGTCAGCGGACCACGTCATTTTTATTGTCTGTTTCGGATAGAATTAAGATTACATTGAAATGTTTTTTTACTCTCATTTGTTCCTCAGTCGGATTCCGCGCTAAATATTTCCCGTCATTACAACGTTAAGTCTAGGCAAATAATAAAGCCGTTCAATAACGGAATCGAAAATTTCTACTTTCGTTTTCGGGAATGTAGAGCAACCCAATAAAATGTCCAAAACCATGCCAGGGTATATCTGGAACATGAATTGTTTTTCGACGCAAACATTTCTGAAGCCCCAAATATCGAAATGACAAGTTTTGCTTGCGTTATACCCGAAATTCTCTTATAAGTTTACTTGTGGCAACTTGATCTGACTTTTTTATTAATTATTATATGCTAAAAAGTTGGATTTTCAAAAATTTTTCACTAAAATTTAAATAAAAAGTAATCAACTTTCGCAAGAATAACTTTAGAAATAAACTGAATTAAAATTTTTGTGAAATTAATTTTTATGACCCCAACTTTGTACTAAATTCCAAATTTAACAGCTCACAATCGGCATTTCAGATTCTCTATTTGTTCTTTGCTTTTTCGCGTCCAGCACCTGGTAGAAATCGTTAACTGTGTCAGTATATAGTTTTCGTTTCTGTTAAAGCAATCGTGTCTTCGGTCCTGTTCCTCCATTTTGTTTAAGAAAATTAGCGCTTCACTGAGCACGTGAATCGACATCCCAGGTGATGAGTTCGAATGATGCATCGTCAGAACCGGCTTCATCCCAAAATTTTTTGCAATGGAATAATATAAAAGTGTCCGACAAACTGTCCATTGGAGTTAGAGGGCTGACTGCGGTGGCGAGATTGATTAATTGATATGTTCATAGTCAGTTTCTACAGGATATTCTATTCAAAATGTGCCATTTTCGGGCCAATGTTTTTCCGTGGAGCTTTGAAAGCTGCCCTGCCAAGCGTTTGATTCAATAGATTTCCATAATAAATTTTCTACGCCTGGATAATCAAAAAAAATCGATCGATTTTTCTGCAGCGTCTTCCGGTTTAGAATTGACTGATTTTTCCGAATTTCACGGAGTGTTGGTTTTTTCCTTTTTTGCTTAAAGTTATATGCATTAAAACACACCAAACCAACCAATAACTCAAAAAATCCACATTGCATTTATTTGTTCCCAATTCAGTAACCTTGTGAGCATATAAAAAGATACGCCAGGCACCAGAAGGCCAAAATTGTGACTCTACTTTGAACGTTTGTTAAACGAAAGCTTAAAGCAGTTGAAATGTCAATTTTTTCTGCATAAGGAAGTTAAAAGATAATATTTTTGCATCCGCAATTTTATATTCTAGGAATTTTAATTTTCTTGTTCTACGAAAATATAGTGAGAAAAGCAATGGTATACCTATAGCACGGTGATCTACGTCAAAGTTCTTGCCGCTTTGATTTATATCTTCATAAATCAAAAGTCATTTAAAATTGATCGAAATTTTGATGAAAAAATCATAATTTTTGATACAAAATTGTTTATTTTTCCCTAAAAAAGCAAGATTATTCCATTTTTTTTCTAATTATTTCCAAAAAATGATAATGAGCTACAACTGTACAATGTTGTTATTGCTTAAAATTCCTTTATTAATAAATTGAATTTTTTCTGGTATAACTTGAAGTTAAAAACTAAAAAATTTCACTTTGGCGAAAAAAATATCTGCCCTAATACAATAAATTTGTATTTTCAACTGTTATACATGACACCCAATACCATAAATTTATCAACTTTAATGCACAACTTAAAAACTGAAGTATTTAACCTTAATTTATGTCTTGTTCCGAAATAAATTTTTTCGGAAGTAAAAAAACATAAGGAAAGAAAAATCCTACCAATCAATCCCGTTATAACTGCGAACAAACATTCGAGAAAATCAAATTTTTGGAGACTGAAACGAAATTTTATAATGTCGAAACCAAGATTGACGATCCCGTTTTTTGCCTATTTGGATGACTTAAGATATGATTGAGCCACAATTGCGGGCTCTGTGCCACAAGGGTAAGAATTTTGTGATATTAAGTTTGAAATATTCGAAAAACCTAAATTTTTTTAATCCTGTGACTGTCTGATGGGCAATTTTTTTAATTATTTTCCCCACAGTATATTCCATACGGTCCATTTGAGGGTACTTTGGTTCATTCTCAATAATAAATGACGGAAATGGGGGTATTGTTAACAACTTAAAAAGTTGTTTTCAAGAGCTTTGATTTGGAATCCTGTTGACTGTCTGATTGGTCCAAATATTTTTAATTATTACATCCTCCACAATTATATGTCAAGCAGCAATTTGCAGGTACTTTGGTTTCATTTTCATTATGAAATACGAATGGTGGTTGTAACAACTTAAATTATTTCAAAGAGCTTTTGATTTGTTTTAATCTGTGACCTGTCGATTAGCAAATTTGTTTTTGAATTATTTATCTGCACAGATAGTGTCCAACGGTCAATTTGAGGTATTGGTCATTTTCAATAAAATGACGTAATGGTGGTGTACAACTTTAAAAGTTGTTTCAAAGACTTTTGTGAATTTTTGGATCAATGTGAGTTTGATTGATCAGATTTTTTTTTTTAACTATTTACCACCCAAGATCATTCACAACATCAATTTGAGTGTACTATGTTCATTTTCGATAATTGAATGACGAAATGGGGGTTCCTTTGTAAACTTAAAAGTGTTTTCAAGAGCTTTTTGATTTTTGATCCTGTGAGTTGATTGGTCAATTTTTTTTTTACGTATTCACCCCCCGATAGATATTATTCCAAACGTCATTGAGGTTACTGTTGGGTTATTTTCATAATGAAAGTGACGAGAATTGTGGGTTTTATGTGTGAACAACTTTATGAAAGGTAAAATTGCGAAATATGAAGAAAAACTCAATTGGCGTTTTTGATAAATCAAAATTAGGTCAAAAGTGTCTAATTTGTTTTTGGATAACGTTTCCAAAAGATTTGCGCTTTTATTGCGCTAAAATTTAAGTCGCTTGAGACCTAATATTTAGAAAAAGTGTGCAATATAAGGACAACACTCAATTATTGGTCGTATCCAGGCTCTTGAATGGTTTAAAAGACATTCATTAAACAAGCTGAGCGCCATGTGAGTTTTTTGGCGATAATAAACGGGCACATCGGTCTCAAAACTGATTGCTTAATTGCATTACAAGATTTGAATGACCTTTTCTAAACTTAACAGGTCCCGGCGATATCTGTTATCGTTGAATTCAGTTTTAACAGAGTTTACCCCATCAAAATATGAACCTTCAGCTAACAGATGAGCTATTTTTAGCTCTTGGCTATGTCACATACAGTACAAAATAACTGCAGGTTAATAGCCCTAAAACGAGCCTTTTCTTAATAAAGCTTGTCCTTAGAGCGAATTTCAAAATGTTTTATTTTTTCTGAAACGGGGCAAGAAAGGCGTCATTTTGATACCAGAGCCAAATTCCAAAATCGAAGCCATCATTTTTTTTTCGCATATTATTGCAATTTGGGAATCAACCATTATAAAATAAATCAAATGACCAATCCATTGAAATTATAACCTTAATCATAAAGGATATGAATGGAACTTTTTTGATTAACTTACACGTGCTTGTGAATATCTAAGTTAATTCTTAGTTTCTTATGAGGCATTAAGAACAAATTGAGACATAAGAAGTGAGCTTCCACCTATCGATTTCCGCTCAAAATAGACCACTTTAGAGTAGATTTCCACATACAAACTTGTTTTTTAATAAAGAAATGTAGCTTATTAGTTGGCATCAATCAAAAAACTATAAGTTTTCCGTTCATTTAAAGTAACATAAATGGCCCTAAATAAAATACAAAAATCGCTATATTTTATCACGCTACGGCCATTTTTCACAATTTCGTCTGTTTGTGCCACCTAGAAGTAACATTTAAATTTACAGAGTAGTAATCTATTGCTAGATTTTAATGAACTATTATCAAAAAAATTAAATTTGCTGAATTGTCGCTCGTGTAGTTCTACAAACAATAGGTTTTCTTCCGTTAATAAATTTGCTGAGATTTTTATTAAGTTTTTGGCTTTGAAGGGCGCTACAAATACAACTTTCGGGCAAATTTATTACGAAAAGATCTTATTTTTTTGTTAGGAACTGTCAGGACACGACCAATCTGCAAATTTAATTTCTTTGGGCTTTTTAATGATTTCATCAAATACAATAAATCAATGACTCAACAATGATGTGCAGGTCAATAATCAGGATAAATCGTAAAGAATATGGTGTGTTTCGTTCACAATTTTCTGAAGCTAAAAGAACAAATCGACAAATTCTATAAATATATTCATAACTATAGAATTCATAGCCAAGTCGCTATTGACTCATTTTTTAAAACTAGTTGCAAATACTAGTTTTTCTTGGAGAGGAAAGAAATACTTGCCTCTATTATATGCAGCGCGCCCCTCACCACACCTTCGCGCCCCTAGTGTGGTCTTATTAGAGTCAAGATGGGACGTCACATTCAGGATCCTACCAGAAATACGGCCCGCCGCGTTCTGGAATCCAGAAATCTGGTATACTATATGAGTGAATTAACAGTTACCCGTGATTCCCGGCCAGTTCCTCTGATGGTTGGACGATAATCGATTATCAAGAATTACTCGGACTTTCGACCGGTCGAAAAATCGGAGTGAATTTTAATATCGCATTTGTTCGTTCGCTGCCAATGAGCGAACGACTCCGTCTCAATATTGATTTGGGTTTTTTAACCATCACCGCGCAGCTATCAATACATATTTTTTATCTTTAATTTACATGTAATATATTTCTTTCATTTTGTGGATATCAAAGGGATCGTCCTGGTTAACTTAGAATAGATATAATAACTATTAAACCGCGTTCATAGACGAGTTATTTTTCGGGACACATTTACAGTAGAAAAATGCGATAATAGTACAATTAATTAAAGTTATTTTCTCAAAATAAAGTCTTTCAGCATTTCTTATAAAATTCCGCTCGTGTTCAAGTTTAAGCACTGACAACTCTAAGAATATATCAGGTTTTAATTAATGACTTACTAAATAATCCGGAACCTGATCAAACATTGCAAACTACTATTGAATCTTTACTGGCTGTCATTTAATGCTAAAATACAATGCTAAAGTTTTACTAAAAAACGACGTTTCAATATCATGTGTGAAGTATAAATTCAAAAACATCCAAGTGATGCCTTCGTTTGATAGGCCAAACTTACTTTTCCGTTTTGTCCATGTCGAATAATTGTCGTCTTGGCCTAAATACTTTATTAAACTTAAATATTTCCAAAATCGCCGATCGAAAATTTTCAAATTTGTTCGGAGTTTGCTTCAGAACGTCGAGAGTCATAAGTGACAACAAAAAAATATACACACATTAAATTATACTCTCAACGCTAAATTCAAACTAATCAACCATTTCAATTTTGCATATTTGCCCTTATATGTTATAATTGTTTTCACTACCTAATCATGGAAATTATTTTTTTGCGTGGAGTTTTCCATTTCACCTGACTAACAATTTGGGTTGAAAATACCTGATTTCATTGTAGACGCTAGAATATTTCAAATTAGAAAAACTTGCGTTGATTTGGCCAAAAAAAAAAAAATCAAAAAAAACAAAATTTAATTTCGTCACAAAAGAAAAAAAATAACACTCAAAATAACAAATAAAAATAAAATACAAAAAATAGAGGAAATAAGAAAAATAATAAAAAAACAATGAATCCAGTAAAAAAATAAAAAAAAAAAATTACAAAACGAAATTAAAATAAAAATAAGAAAAAAAAAAAAAAAAAAACAGAAAATAAAAAAATAAAAAAAATAAATAAAACAAAATCAAAAGAAATTGTTTTAGATATAAAACGTAGGTTAAAGACAGAGTCAAAGAGAATAAGTCAATACAGTTCAAGAAGATAATCATCTCTCGGAAAAGAGCTAACAAAGAGAAACTAAAAGCATAAAGCCTAGAGAGAAAACAGAAGTAGTATATGAATAAGACGAAAAGTAACTTACAACAGAAACAACCTCGCTCTCCGCCGTCCTAGAATAAAGAAAAATTTAGTGAAATGAGATACAACTTGCGTAAAACAGTAGTATAACACAGCAGTACTAACGCGTAGACGACTAAAATATGACAATCCAGGACTATTACACAATAACAGTTAGTACAAGACCAGAGACAATAAATATAGCGAAAGTGAAGCAACAGAAATAATGAACGACATAGCAGAAAGTACGTAAAATAACAACGGACGATCAGAAAGTAGAGTAATCTCTTGCAAAAAGTAACTGATCTTTAAAATAAATAAGTAACAAAGAAAAGACATGTAGAACGAAAGTTTGTTTTGTCCTTGCAGACTAATATCGACGAAACTACATTTTAATGAAAGCCCTCTGGGGCGGAATGATGGAGAATTAACATTAAAGTACACACAAATGAATAAGGTCATTATTAAGAGTTTTTTGCTTTTGCGCATTATCTATACTGAAGGGGCGAAGTGTACACGATTGAAAAAACGACTTATAATAAGGGGACAAGCGGTTAAAGGGGATGTGATCGATGTAAAGAAGGCGTATGGGCTATTATAACCTGAAGGTCTTAAAGTGTCAGACAAAAGTGTTGAATCGAACTCTTATCGAAACGGCTTAGAGAATCTTACGCCACGATAGTGGGAAAAGTTTCCGGTTTTTAGACGCCTCTTGGACATATACCGCCATCTGGAAATTTTACGAACGCTTCTTTGCGGACATATACGCCATTTAGAAATTTGGGGAACCGCTCTGCGGAGATTTATTCCATTTTTCGAAAATTTGGAGGAACGCTTTTTGGACAACCTCGACAACTGGCTCCGCTACCTTTCTGAAATTTTAGGAACGCTCTTTTTGGACATCTACGCCATTTCTACAATTTAAGGACGCTTTTTGGACATATTACGCCATTTTGAAATTTAAGAGACGCCTTTTGGACATATACGTCATTTCATTCTACTGAGTACTTAATGAAATTAATTCATTTGTATTTAAACATCATTAAGTATTATTTTTTTAATATACTAAATTAATACTTAATTTCCATAAAACAGCTATTATTCGACTTAATGAACTTTTTCAGCATCTTAATGTGTGCAAAAGTTACCCATAATACGTTTATGAACTTGAAATTCTGATTGCACGTACTTAATGTTAATTAATTCCGCCCTAGGCGAATTTAATTATCATTAAGTAGTTCAATCAGAATTTTAAGATCAATAAAGTATTATTGGGCTTTTGCCCAGTATATACTGACGGCCTGAAGTGTAACACGAATAAGGAATAGAACAATAATGACAGGTTGGAACATTTTCTAGGAGACAGGGCTGGATTTAAGGGTTTGTAGTACATGTTTGGAATTTTTACAAGGCTTCGTACAGACATTGAACCATAAAGATAGACCATTTACGAAACATAGATTGCGAAAGATCTATCCTTGAAATAACAAATTTATTTAACACTTGGTACAACTTTAGCCAACCATTTGTAACCGCTGGTTAAAGACGAGTAGTTGTATTTTTAAAAACAAAGGTTTAGAGCTTATATATCCCTTATACGGTATGTAAGCATATATATAAGCCCTCTAAAACCTTTTGTTTTTAAAATAAAGTTTATACCCCTATCTTCTATCCTTGTTCCCTACGCTTGGAGCTGAAACAATTTTTAATCCCCTAGATTACTGAAGTGATTTGTCCATTTTTTTTTTATGTCCGTCTTGGTCAACGTGGGTCTTCGGAAATTTCGGCCCCCCGCTCTTTGAGACAAAAATAATACAGGGAAACCCTCTTCTCCTGATATTTTGTAACCTCAAACATATTTGCTTGAAAACAGCGGGAGTTTTAAGGTTGAAAAAGAATACTGATCAATTAGACAAAACACTACATTAGGGGAACTCCTCTGAATAATAAAATTATATTTTGAATAACTCAAAAGTGCCCAGAAATCGAAAATTTAAGAAGATATCAAAATTTAATAAAGTGCAGTGAACTCTCGCCTGAGTGATGATGGTACTTTTGTAAATATAAATTTTCAGTTTGAATGTCATTTTAGCCGCTGAATTTTGGCTTTTGGACATTTCACATTACAGAAAATATAACAAAAAATATAAAATCAATTTAAACAAATTAAAAGGCATTTGATAGGAATAAGAAAATAAAACGTTGCGAATTTACCTCGACATACAAAGATAAAGTTGCAATAATGAGCTGAACATTAACCTTAATTTATATTTGAACTACCTCATATAACAACTTCAAATGATTTTCTATGGGCTCTGGTTCGTTACATAATTATATAGTTTTCTTACAAAATTCTCTAGTGTTAAAATGTCTCTTAAATTTGTTTGTGAAATATATTTTTGTTGTGAAATATATATCTTCATGCGTAGGCGTTTATGTAATCAGCTTTTTTCCAAAGTTCTTGATTTCTAGAATGCTCTATTTAAACCGGAGGCCATACTGTTATGCAATTAAAGACTTAGAAATTTCGGTTACGATTCTCTTTAAGCGGGTCTTTCCGCTATTATTTTGGTACTTTTTTAAATAAATATAGCAGTACCAACTATACAGTTATTTTTGAAAAAGTACTCCCAAATTACGTCAAAAAAATTCCAGCGGTCAACTTCAACGTTTTTAAGACTTTTTTCTCATTACATGAAAGTTTCTGAATAAATCACGTGACGAAATATATCCAAAAAATAAGGTTTAAAATATGTCATAAATAAATCCTTATTTCTTGGAATAAATGAGGATTCACGTTAATATAATTACGCAAAAATATTTTTTTTTCATTAAATTTTTTTTTCCATTTCTAACAAAAAAAATACTTTTTTTATTCATTAAATGGTTAAAAAAAAAAATTTTACAAGGTTCCAAAAATACTTAATGGAGATAACAGGCAAACACTGAGTTGAATTAAAGCTAGTCATAAAGTCTTCAAAAATTTGGCCACTAATGATGTTAAAGCATGGTAATGATTTAACTCCATAAAGTGTTAGCTATATAATGAAACAAAGGATTTTTTTTTCTGAACTTAATCGAAAAAAAGTATTTTTTTCCATTAAAAACCACAATAATATTTTTTTTTAAGTTTAAACATTTCTTGTTATGTTCACAAAGAATGGCATTGCTTATTTTTGACTTGATTTGAACCAGGAAGTGGCACCAAAAGCAAACGAACATCTAATTTAAAACGAACCATGCACTGTTTTTTAATTTAAACTGCGTATTAATACAGTAGAGTATATTTTTACACTGTTTTTTATAGTTCGGGATTTTCATCTTCTTGAAATTGGCGTAAAAATTTGAAAAAAAAAAATTCGAAGCATTATTGAAAATTTCCGCAATTTTCTGTCAAAATTTTTTTTCGGTTTTAATAACTGAAATCTGTTGGGTAGAAACCAAAAAAATAGCAACTTTATAACTTTTTTCTTGGATTCCTACAGTATGTTTCTCTGACCGCTGTTTGAAACAATTCATAAATTTTGTCATCTTTTTACTCAAACTTTTCAGAATAACTAATTATGAACAATTTTCTCTCAAATCAAGTCCAAAATTGTAAATCGTGGTTTTTGCACAACTCTCCATATAAAAAACCTCATGCAGAATCACATATTTAAATTGTTTTGGCATCTATCAATCGCCGCGCTATGTTCAAGCTAATCGGCTTAGGTCGCGCGTTATCATTCTTGAACTGTTGATGAAATTTTTCAAACACTTGACTGTGCACTCGAATAAGTGCTTCGGCACTGAATCTTTAAAAATTTATGGTTGTGAAAAATTCTCAATAAAATGGTGGGATGGTAATAGCTTTTGTTTAATAGTACAGGACATTTTCTTTAATATCAAAACCCAATTTATAAGGTCATTTTTATCTTCAAAAAGCTGTTTTTCTCTACTTTGGCTAAGTTACTCTTTTTTCCATGGAACAAAACACTTTGATAATTAAAAAAATTTCGGCACTGTGCAGACGTATTAGGAAACTAATTGTCTGAAGTTTTATTGATATCGTACTTTAAAAAAATTTTATAGTTGCGTTAAAGTTGGAAACTTGATGCACAGTGAAAAGTGTTTTTTGTATTTATTAACCAGTTAGTTTATTAAAAAAATAAATAATGTAAACGTTTGCTAAGAATGAAACACCATTGAAGATAAAATACAAAAAAAATTTCCACATTTTTTTTGTTTCTGTACTATTGCTCTGAAAATGTAACCAATCTGGTGGACTTATGCCACCCCCTTAAATATTCGTTCTTCTGGGTCATTCTTCGGAGTGATTTGGTTTTATAATTTTCAAAATTTTTTGTCCATTTCGGCATCTTGTTGCTGAAGTGCCAATATATTATTTGTATATGTCTGCACAGCTAAGGCGTTTTTGCTTTCCTTGATTTGATTTTGACTTTTTCAAGTTAACATATAGATTTCTTTGAAAAATATCAGGACAAAAATGACCCGCCGTAACAACCCTTAGTTCATGTTTTTCGAAACCGTTCTAATATCAACCGTTTTCATTAACCTGGACTCCAAATTTGTTTATTCGGCAGAGGCTCATGACACCACTAAGTGGGGCGACTTGAGCTCTTCATTACGATTAACTACTTTATAAAAGCTTGAATGATCTTAATTGTAAGAATTAAGTCCAATTAGCGAAGCGTAATCAATAGATTTTAAAACTTTTAATCTAAATCGGCCGAAACTAGCTGCAAAGATTGGACTTTTGAATCACTTACTTTTCATTGAAACAGAATTATTTTCCAAAAACATTCTTTCAGTATTCGCACTCATTAAGACCTTGGGCTTCACAATTTTTTTTTGATTTTTCAATCTATTTTCCCGTTTTCTTCATTAATAGACGATTAGCAGGGCGAGAGTGCTCATAAATAAATTATATAAAACAACGTTTGTTATATTTACCGCTAAGGATTCAAATATTATCTTCGACTAGCCAACTTTTCTGATCAGTGTTGCCGTAGCTTCATCTTGAACCTATCGAAAAAACTCGAAGCATATTGTTTTTTCCGAATTTTTCCAAAAATTGAAAAATCACTTCACGAAAAAATAAAAAGAGTTCCCATGGTGCGAAAATTTTTTTTTTTTTTTTGAAAATACTCAAAAGGACTTCCTAAAAACTCAGTTCCTCCAGATTTCTATCTATCGTTTTAAACTGTTGCATCAGCACGCATTTTTAGAGTTTTTTGAGAGGAAATTCTCTAAAAGTAAGATAACAATAATTTCTCTGAACGAGATAGTCCTAGAAAATTAAACTGCCATTTTGAATTTCTCCGTGGCAAATCTCTATGTTGGGTTTGATCAAAAAATTCTCCAGGGGCTTTTTTTCATCGATTTCAGCGGAGTTTCAAATTCAGCACCACTAAAGTGGTGCTTGAGCTTCCAAACATTTTTTTGTCAATTTCATTTGATTATAGGCAGGGTCTTGATTATGGGAACGCTACAATTTTACTCGGGTTGTGTAATCACTCAACTAAATTACTAGACATCACTCAGAACAACATCAGGTGGACATTTCGAACACCGCTATAGAGATTTTAGTAAACGTTTTTTGAGATGAAGTTGCGTTGGGAAAAGGATATTATAAAAAAGATTACACTTCTTTATTGAATACTAGAGCCACTTGGGTTGAGAACAAGATCATACTTCGGGAGATTAAAAAACTCAGCTTTGTCTGACCGGAAAAAATGACGAATTTTAAATCAATTTTCCGTTAAGATTAAGACGAAACAAATTTTGTTCGAAAAAGTTTTTCACAACCAAATAATCTTGAATTACATTAGTATTTTTAAACTTTCCTAATAAATCTGCAAAATTGAAGTACATCTCACGTTCATGTTTCTGCGTTGTATTTGCTGTCTGAAGCTTCGATTAACCTGCTCCTACGTAGATGTCCTAACGTTCCTAAAAGCTTGCAAATGGCAAAGGTCCCAGAAACATCATTTAATTTAAAAATGGCGTTGATGTCCAAAGAGCTGTTCCTAAATTTTCAAATAGGCGTGGTATGTCTAAAGTGTTCCTAAAATTTCGAAATGGGTACTCCAAGGCGGTTCCCAAATTTTAAAAATGACGCTATATGTCCCAAGAGCGTTCCTTAAAGTCCATGAGTATTATGATCCCAAGAGCGTTCAAAATCAAAGCATTACTCATCAAAGATAACGTTTTCTATATCGTGGCGTTAGATGTCCTCTAAGCGTTCGATAACGAGTTCAATTCACGGTTGGTCTGACACTTTCCAGACTTCAGTTTTAATAGCCTACGCTATTCTTTTACATCGATTCACATCCCCCTTAACCGTTTTCCCGTATTATAAATCGTTTCTCCAATCGTGTTACACTTTTCGGCCCTCAGTATATAAATGCACCAAAAGCAGTTTTCTAACTGTGAACATAAGAAAAAATGTTAAAACTTGAAAAAAGTATGTATTTGGGTTTTTTTGAAAAAAATACTTTTTTTTGATTTAAGTTCAGAAAAAAATATATTTTTGTCCATTAAATGCTGAAAAAAAGTATATTAGTCGAAAATACGTTTTATCCTATGTCGATCTATGCTCGTGTCAAGGCGTGTCTCCGAGCGCCGTGATAACAGAGATCATATATACACCATGTTATTCGAACTAACGCTGAACGCAATCATATCCTGCTATACTGGCCTAATCGTAGCGATAAAGATGGCTTATAGATCAATGAGCACGGCAGAATCATATGCATCCTAGCGACTCCATTAAGTACTCAGTATATAATGGCGTAGAAAACTTCATCAAGACTGTTTTTAACTCTTTTATGTTTAACCTGACTGATAACATGACGATCTAGAACGGCCCTTAGGAAGCTCAAAGATACAAATGTAATAATGATTTTTGAGATAAGACAAGAGACTTTTTAATAAATCACTGGCAGGTGTTACAAATTCAACTGTTGATAGTGGATATGTGGATTTTGTTTAATACCAACTGAGGTAGCTGTTTATTTAAGGACACAGAAACAAATTTTCTGACAAGGTCGAAGCTTAGAGATGAATCATCAAGCGGTTTTTTGCATCGTGTACCTGACCAAAATTCAGAAGAAATTTTTTTTATTTTACCAGGCAACCGCGTAATAGTTTTGTTTCTTAAACCGGCTGAAGGGGTTTTCAACATTATTTTCTGGGAACATTTGATTGGCCATTTTTCAGTTGATAAATAGATTTAATAAATTAAGTTAATATTATATAATTATAACTAATATAGTTATATAATAAATATATTTAGCTTTTCAGTCACATAGTCAACTTTTAAAGTGTATGTATATCAAATGATATAGTATTTTTTCTGTATTGTGTTTTTGATATAATTAACACTTTCAGAAACTCATCTAAGTTTTGATATAATACACTTTGATTAAAACTCATCTTTATTTTTTATTTATGAAGTGTTAGAAAACTTGAGTTTTTTAAAGACCTTCGCACACCAGGTGTGCCACACCCCTTTTATTTTTTTGCGATTTGAGCTTTAGTTTTATAAAAAATACAATTTAACCATTTATTTTTTATAGTAATTTTTAACTTTATAAACAATCACGGCTATCAAGTACGTCCACGTAATTTTTGTAAGGCAGGTACATGCCTGATGCTGCAAGCCACAAAAATGGTCAAAACTTCGATGTTCATATCTTTTTTCTCGAAAATTATGGACAATTTTAAACAAGTGGTAGTATTTTATCTCCGATATTCCGTCGAGGGAAAATTCTTTTTCATCGTTTTTGGAAATATATCGTCTTGATTTTGATCAAATTTATGGTATATTCGGAATCTCAACGTTCAGTTGTTCGGAATAAAAAAAAAGACACAAAAAATTAGCACCGTTTTCGATAGTAACAGCTGTCCGCAACTCATTTGCTCTTGATTCTACTATGGGTTTATAACGTTACTATATTGGTTTCAAATTTTTTGCTAAAAAACATAAGGAGGAATTAGGCTTTTGCACGCAAGACTTCAAAATCAAGCTCCAAAAAAGTTTCTTGTCTATTCTGGAGCGAATTCTTTAAAAAAAATTTTGAACGAAGTACCTGCATAAAAACCGAAAGACCTTGCATAAAGTATTTTGTGGCTAATAAAAGCTACAAACAAATTTCCTACCTTCAAAACTCACGGTGGGAATAGGCTTTTTTGCGAGAAAATATACTCTATTTTGAAGCTAGTTCCTGATGTTCGAGCAATCCAGTGATTCTTTAGATTATGTTTCAGGAGTATTAGATATTCGTTCAAGTATTACTTTGTATTTAACCTTTGGGTTCCACAATTGTGTAGTCCTTTAAGTATTTGCCCCTAAAAAACACAAAATCCTGTTTTCCATGAGGTACCCCTTAAGATAAATAATAAAATTTTGGATCTTGAACAACATGTTCCGCGTAATCACATGCCTAGAGTTCACATTGACTAATTGTTCTTCGAAAAATGACTATGGTTCTCCAAAGATGGACTATGGGTTCTTCGAAAGATGACTATATCTACGAAAAATGATAATATAAACAACATATTATATTATAGAATACATGGAACTATTTAGAATTTAGATTAGGAAATTTCAACGATTAAGCCAGATCGCTATTGACGCATTTTTTTATTTCGAGAAAGACGCGCACCTGCAGCTGGATTTATAATAATAAGAGTTTTCAATTTTGTCTTTCAAAAGGTCGTTAGACATTTTTTTTGAAAACATTTTGAAATCACATTTTAAAATTTGGTTTTTTAATTTTCGAAGAAAGTAACTGACTCAGAATTATATCAGTATGTTGTTAAGATACAGTTGAAGACCATACAACCTCCTGATTGTACTAATCAATCGATAATTTTAGTACCATTCCATCAAAACGTTGGAGCGTTTTTAAAATTTAAAAAAGAGCCCTGTTTTAAGTTCTTCTCAAGGGGAAAAAAATTTGATCGTTTTTCGAAGAATGAAGAATTAAGGGGGAATGTTGACTGTTTTTTGAAATTATTTCTCGCCGGACAGGTGTCCCGCAATCAGCCTAAGATACTGTTTTGGTTTCTGTCTGAGCGGACAAAACCGGCCAAAACTTACGCATTTTTTCTGAAAATCCCGGTTTGAAGTGAGTCTAAGCGGACCAAAAACTGGGTGATCTTAGAGCCCGAAAAGGTCTAAGCGTTACAAACCGGGGTAAGTCCAGCGGACATAAAACGGATTTCGAAATCGTTTTGTCCTGCTTAGACAGAAACACAACAGTATTAATAATTGATTTGATTTCTCTATTTACCTGAATGCCTTTTGAAATATAAGATATTGAATTTTTTTCAACTCATGATCAGAAATTTTACATCTTCAGAAACTTGTATTTACGTTCTGTTCCTCCGGAAACGATTACTTAATTATCTTATTCACCTGTCATCAAAAACCTCTAATGAGGATATCAAATAGTCCAATAGGGGGGCAACAAAAAATTAAACTGTTTTTTTATCAACAATTAAAACCGTGAAAGGGTTTCTTACGCTTGTAGTTTTTGTAAGGTTTAATTTATCGAACTGATTCTTTCTGTAATTCTTTCTGATAGACATTAAACAAATGCAAATTCAACTAAAAAAAGTTCTCAGTGTGTTAAAGTATCGAGACAAGACGCTCATATAGCTCAACAATTTACCGGCGTTACATGATTTTCATCATTATCGACAACCATATTATTACTGAGTTTTATTAACTATATCTAGGAACAATTTCGTGATATTCAGTTTCTTAAACTGATGACAAATCTTGATAAGGAAAAATTCCAGAATTTTATTTGCTCTGATATAAATAAAAAGCGTTATCTTTTAGTGCCCTTAAGGGGGTATGCGACCTTGATTTAAATAAAAGGCCATAGAGGCATTAAACATGCTTGAAATTGATACGGGGTGATAGAATTACAGTTGTACTAAGAATCCAACTCATCAAAGAAACAATTTCGAATTTTCGCATTTTTTCTTCCGATTTTTTTCTAAGATTTTTAAAAGAGTAAAGTTAGAAAACATAACGTTTTGCCTCAAATTTGACCACTAATACTCTCAAAATATCGGACTTGACGTAAGCCAAGCTTTTCTCAGTGTTTCACTGGCTTTCTTTTGAAGAGCTACTTTCGAAAAAATCGAAGCACTTTTTTTTTCGGAAAAGTTTTTCGGAAAATGACCAAAAATATTATTTCGAGTTCTAGCTCGAAATTGCAAAAAAGCGCATCGAGAGACTTTTACCAATTCTTCTAAGGAATACTTGCATAAAAAATTTTGAGCATTTTGCAAATATATCTCGTGAGAGATAAATTTTTGAAGTCTGAAATGCGAAAAAATCGCTCGGTTATTTGCGCGTTTCAGAATTGATTCAAGTCGCCAATGCCGATCAAAAAAGCACTCGAAGAAAAGGTGATTGGCATACTTCCCGTTACGTGATCTGTGGAAAATTTTGAGCTCGATTTGTTACCGTCTGGGAGGAGATAGTTTTTTGCAGTTTGGAAACAGGTCCCTGTTACGGATACCGACCTATTGGTGTAGCGATTGGTCAAAGAATAATTTGTGAAGAATTTTTTCGCAAGATCAAGGATAGATCTTACAAATTAGCATTTCGGTTTCTCATGATGAACTGTTAGTTTTCAGTATATTTCACCCTGAAAATGTCAATCTAGTGTCGCATACCCCTTAAGGGGGTTGGTTTGAAAGGCAAATTACGATATTTTTGAAATCGGCTTTCCTGACAAAACTAAGAGTGCGAAAATGTTTGATTTTTACGATAGATCGCGCAAAAAGCAGTTCAATTGGTCACTCTGAGAAAACAAAAAACAATTTTCAACCGCACAAACGAGCTTCTACGGGCACTAAGAAAAAGTGCCAAAATCAATTCTTAAAAAGTTATGTTGGCGTTCGCTCTATTAACCGATTTCTCAGATTTTATCTTTGCTTTCTTAAGACTCTCAAGGCGAATTCTGAATTTCCAGCTAAAACTCGTATATGAATCTTCTTTGGTTCATTTTCGAAAAATTTCCGAAAAAAAGTGCTTCAATCAAAATAATATCGCCTTGAGTAAGCCAAGTTTCTCGCTCTGTGTTTCACGTGGTTTTCTTTTTCAGCCTAATTATCGAAAAAATTCGAAGCCAGTTTTGTTTCGGAAATTTTTAGAAAATGACCAAAAAAAATAATGATTTCGAGTTTTAGCTGGAAATTTCAAATTCGCCCT
>SCLH01000445.1:149895-189984 GCA_004367855.1 Oikopleura vanhoeffeni | reverse complement strand
GGGGGGGAGATATCCACGCGTCATTTGAAAACGAGTCATGGGATTAGGTTTTTAGATAGCTCAAACTGTGCACAAATATCTAGTGAATGATACAAAATAAAAATTGGTCCGAATCAGACCATTTCTCATTTTTTTTCTAAGACCTTTGTTTCTATTTTTAACAAAAACTAAAAATTAGACAATTAATTTCAGTAATCTTAAAAAAAAATCATTGGTCTAATTTAAAACAGTTTTCAATTTTCATACTAATTAGATAATTGTGCTCAGTTTGAGCTATCTAAGAACTAAATCGGATGACTCGTTTTGAAATGAAGCGTCGTTTTCTCACCCCCGTGTTTTTGAGGGACCAAATCTGTCGGAGAGGGCAATAAAGGGATATGCAATTCCTTGTTAGAAATTGGAAGTTCTTGTAAATCTTATCTAAATTTTTGTTGAAATTAACTTTTCTTGGAGATTTTAAAGCTACAGTGAGGTGCTACAGTCAAATTTTTAAGCCCACAAAACATTGCTAAGACGAAAATAGTTATTTGCCGAGAATTTGAAAATTTACCTACTCACACCAGTTTTCTTAAATTGGAGGCCCGTCCTTGGTCAGCCAATAAGGGCGCAACCAATCAGGAACTTATGAACAAATAAGGAAACTAAGCACATAAGATTATTTGTAACAAAACACCCTAAGTTCATCGTATCAAATTTTGGTCACGCGGCGCATCTTTTATGGATAGATCAGGCTTGTAAAGGGATGCATCCCCAACCGGATTTTATATCCCCATCCCCATTTTTTGACTATCTTTTGCTTAAACCTACGCAAAATAGGGATGGAAAACCTACGCAAAAGCCATCCCTTTTACAAGCCTGGGATAGATCATGAGTTAAAAACACATTTCTTTTAGATCCGATTTTCAGAATATCTTGAAAATGGGATTGTTCTTTAAGAAGGAAAAACAAAAAAAATTACACATATCCTTTAACCACCGGAACTTCATCTCAAAAACGTTTAATAACATAAAAGACTCAATTATCTTATCCTGGGAGTCGGATATAGCTAGTTAATGAGTCTTTTGATGTTATTCTTACTTTAAAAGGGCGGGAATTAAGTTCCCTAAAATAAATTATTATGAGTTTTCTAATTAATGTTATGTTGTTTTTGTTGTATTTTTAGGAATTTTATTTTATGGAAATTAAGTGGTGGGTGAGTCAAAATTTAAAAGTGAGTCTGAGTAAAATATTTCACTTTGAATTCGGGGAGCGCAAATTTAACCCAGTTTTGAGTTCTGAGTTTATGTCTGGTTTCTAGGCCAGACATTTCCCGAATGCTCGAACTTCGCTCGAAATATTTAATAATAACTTCGGATTCTAGAGAATTTAGTCTCTTATGTTACTAAATCGCAATAACGATGTTATTGTTCTTTCATAACATAAAAGACTCAATTATCTTATCCTGGGAGTCGGATCTGCTTGTTTTACGTCTTTAGGAATGGTATGCTATAAACGACACCAGATAGACTAATGTTGGTGTAGTTATAAGATACTCCACTAATTAGCCCCCAACATTAGTCTGTAGTGATTGGTTGCGTTCTTTTTTAATTGAGTTTTTATTTACAAGAGTATTGTTACAGTTTTCTATCCTATAGGAATGAATTTGACGGTTTAGACATTAGTTTTCAGTAAATAGTTGTAGCTGCGAGGTCGTAACTGAGGTCATCGCGATCACTATTATTATCATCGTTTGATGAAATAGAATTATTATTATTAATAACTGCATATAAATACCACGTTGGATTTATATCAGTACTTACTATGTCGCAATTTACCCATTTTAGTAATCGTGTAGTTGGTCTGGCTTTAAATAAGCCTTCGTCAACGTTTAACCACATTCGAATACTATTATTCTTACTGATTGCTAACATGAAAAAGTTTTCGGTTCCTAATTGGGGTTTTATCTGTGATAATCTGTAAATGAAATTATTATCCATATTTTCGATTACGTGGTTGAATGCAACTTTTGCATTTAAAAATTTTCTCCAGATCATTTGCCACGAATATCTGATTGCTATTATGCAGCCCGATGTTGATTTTTTGATATAATCATCATCATTTTTAAGTGATCTAAATAATCCGAATGTAGATGATGTAATACTATCACCTCTTAGCAATTCATGATCTAAAATTTCTTTGCGCCATTTAAAAGTTCTATTTTTTGCTGCGACCCAAGAATCTCTAAATACATCATCTGTTTTAAAGAGGTATCTGACAAAATTTTCATTATCGATGACCTCAATTAGGTTTTTCAGATCCTTTATGGCGTAGTATTGTCTGCTAAATAGATCTGAAGCTGCATTTTTCTCTGTCATACAGATTTTTCCATATGGGTATCTTAATTGCTCGTTGAACTTTTCAATTTCGTCCTTCAGGATTTCAATCTTTTGAACTCCTGTTACTTCCTCCATATCTCTAACCTTTCGTTGAAAACCCCGCAGTATCAAATGTGATATTGGGTCTTGTAATGTTCTGGCGAATATGGGTTTGCGCCCCTTAGGCTCATAACCGAAAACATTATCTATAAATAAAAATTTGTTTGATTTTATATTTTTTAACAATATATAATTTATAATAAGTATTTTTCATCCGATAGATTTTGTTTAATATTATTTAATAAAGTGATAATATATTTCTTATTTTTCAGTTATAATTGTAATTTTAAAGGAAACTTTTTTGCCTCTCGAATATTTGGTTAAATATCATAGGGTTATCACTTCGCTAAAAGATTTATTTGCCTATTTTGTTTTTTGCGCATGTGTGTTTGTTTGTGAAATTTTATTAAGTCTTGACTTTTATTATATTATTGTCGATATTCGGGCTTTATTTAAGTGCGATTTTAGGATGCCCCTAATAATGGTTTTTGATTTACTTTTCTGGAATAATTGGTGCAGTAATAGAAGTTTACTTCTTAATAATTGTAATTTTATCTCACTACCTTCTCTCTGAATAAATTCGTCTAGATCAAATAATATCTGTTTTAACAACGTCATTCTAAATTTCAATTTTTTGGTAAAGTGTGATTTTCGCTGGCTAGAACTCGAATGTGGACAAATTATTTCGGTTATCATATCTGTCTAACTCAAATTGGGCGCCCTTATTTGTTTTTTCAATTAGGTCATTTCGATAGCGAAATAACATCTGGCTACCTCTTATCCAATTGAAAGCCACACAGATATTTTCCGGAGGGATATTTGCCAATAGCATTCGTTTACAAACACTATTACGGCCACTATGACCTGATATTTTTCCTTTTAACCCTACAGCCTGCCGGCCTTTTTCCATGTGATAAACAAAACTTGCCGTACTTCTGTTATTAAAAATTCGTTTTGATCTAATTTTATGGTCGTTTTTATATGATTTTAATCTTACTAATTTGGATTCTACATCCCATAGTGTATTACGTTTTATTTTTACTGTGATTCGTTCACTTTTCAATCCTAAAGGATTTGTTTTAGATAATTTCATTGGTATTGATAAGTATCTACCGTCCTTATTATTTGTTATCGAAATATCAGTCCAGTTTGCAAATTTTAAGTCTCCTACGCGATTTCCTGCTAAAAAGTTGAAAATTAGCATAACGCTAGTCTCTTTTTCTGCAATTCCTTGATTCCATAGGTAATTTATTATTTTCGCGATATCATTTAATTCAAATATCTCTGCTTTATGCGGAGACCATAATTTTTCCGTGAACATGTCTCTTGCTAATTTATTGGCTAATTTTTTAAGTTTTTGTCTTACAATGGCTAGTGTTTTTATATCTTTTAGGAAATATTTTATTGACTTGCTTAACATAAATTGCATCAGATTTAATCTATAAGGTCGAATTACTTCAAATTTGTTACGTTTAGTGACCCATTTTTCGAAAAATTTACAAACTGTTGATGTCACCATATTTTTTAGATTTTGTTCTTTTAGGTAAATTATTATCAATGCATTAGTTTGTTCTAATGTGTTAGCTATTAAAAGTTTTTCATTATTTTTAAATATTCTGTCTGACTTTCTATTCATTTTTTCGATTTTCATTTATCTGAAATATATGTTATTTGATTATTGGATTCGAAATTTGGTTTTAATTATATTTCAGGATTCGATCCTATAGGATTTTAATATTTTATTTAACATTTTATTCAAATAGCATTAGGTTTTCTTCATGATCCAGTGATAATTGCCAGCATAATAATATGAAATAATTTTCTCTGATCAGGAAGTCTTCTTTTTGTTTCACCAATTTATCTGTGCGCCTTTTTAATGCACCCTCTGATGTTTTGGATAGTAATTTTAATATTTTTGTCATATCAAAATTACTATTCCTTTTAATGCACATGCTAGAAATTGTTAAGACCAGGAACCTACATTGATTCATGATATTTTCTAGTTTTAAGTTTAACTCTCCTTTTTCAAACATTTCTAAATAATGTTTTTAATTAGCTTATTAATTTTTTGTAATAAATTTTGTAAACAGATTTTTAGATTTCTCTCCTATAGGATTTTTAATATTTTTTATATTTCTCAGAGTTTCTGTCCTAATTGGGTGATTTTAAAAAAAATTTTTATCGGTTATTTGATCCTCTAAAATTTCCTCTATTAGAGGGTTTATTTTGTGGGCTCTGTTGTGATGTGGCCATTGGCTGGTTCAAATTATTTGAATTTTGGTTATTTTGAGAGTATTGGTTATTATTAAAATTATTTCCTCTGTAGTTGTTATTTAGTCGTTGACCATTATTTCTAAAGTTTCGATATTGGGTACGAACATTGTTGTTTCGGAAATTTTGTGATATATAGCCTCTATTATTACCGCGATTATTTCGGTAATTATTATTTCTAAAGGTGGATCTAAACTGTGATTGTCCTCTAAATGAACCACGTCGAAATTTAGAAACCATCTGGTTTGATGGTTTTTTGAATTCGGTTTTGCGTTTAATATTAATTTCTACTAATTCGCGTTGTTTATCGGAGGCGGGCTTATCCATTTCCTTTTTGTACTCCGGGTTTTTCATGCAAATAGTTATTGCACTAATATAGTCTAATTGGCGCTGCGGGGTCAACAAGTCATATAACATTTGGCTAAGATCGAATCTAGAGCATGATGATTTATTTGTCTCTATGCGGCTAATGACTACATTGAATTTTTTATAGTGACGGTCATTAGAATTATAACAGTCTCTATATTCCTTGATTAAATCAAGAGCTGGCTCCATGCGCATTTTGATTAATTTGTCACAACGAGTCAAAAGTCGCACAAAGATTAATGCGACTGATTCTTTATTTCGTTTTAATGGCTGGTAGTCATCTACTTCAGCTGAAGTAAAACGTAAATAATGTTTACCCCCTCGCTCAATAACTAAGTCATTATTTCCATCCTTTAGGATTTTTTTACATTTTCCCTCAATATCGTCAATTTTATCCATCATTTGGATCTTTTTAGCCTGGCTGTCCGCTCGATTTTTAATCGCAGTGTTCAACCAGTCATTTACTTGAACCTTAGTTATACCATTAATAATATTGGTCTCTCCTGGGGATAATGGCTGATTATTTTCTCGTCTGGTCACCAGTAGGTCATAATTTTCTTTATGCTTGAAAACCTGGTTTTCCGTCTCGAGTAAATCATCAGTTTGGTCTTTTAGGCGGCACATGTCACGTTTCATAATAGTTAATTCCGATTGATAGATAGCATATCGGTGATCCGTTTGAATAGAGCTACTTGCTTGTAGTTCTATCAAATCCTCATTAGATGCCTCGATGACATAATTATTCGATGGTTGTAGCTTTGATTTAGACTTATGGTTGTTGGTCAAGTCATTTTGCTATTCGCATAATTCAATCCTAAGGTTGACATGATTGATTCACTATTCATACCGAGACGTGTCTGAATTTAATAATTTGTTATTATCAGAATTTTAATTATTTTTTAATAATTTTGAATCTTTCAGATTTCGTTCCTCTTTGGTTATTTTATCGTTATAATATTTCTATTTAAGTATGAAATTAATTTCTGATTCAGATAATATTTTTAATTTTGTTAAGAGATTTCTTAATTTTTCCATATCTTCTAATTTGTATTTATCAAATTGGCAAATTTGATTCAGTTTTGTTCCGGTCAACGCTGATAATACTTCACTATATAGTATCTCATTTGAAATATAATAAATTCTGATAACTTCACTTAATTTCATTCTAAATAATTAAATTCATCATTATGTATTTATTCCAATTAAACAGTATTTTCACTGATTTTCATTCACTCCTATTGGATTAATTCAATATAACAACTTCATATCATTATAGTCATTACTATGTGTCAAATCTTGATAGTGATTACCAACTTAACATTTGTTCAATACTTTATATAATTTAACTATTTTTTACTCCTTATTTTACTCATGTAATTATGGTTATTAATTATTCTTAATGATGAATTTATTTAGCTATATTATGTTTTGATTGATTTATTATTATTATGTTAATAATTTACAGGTGGAATATTTTTAATAGTGCCAATTTTCTAATCATAATCCCCTTCATAATCATTGCTTGAGGTTGATACTCTGTAAGTTTGTCTGAAAAATTGTAGTTTTTCATTTTTAAATGATAACTCTATATCAGGCATATTTTGTTTCTGTTGTGATAATTTCGTTAACGATGAGAAATAAATATAATCTAAATTATGTTCGTGATAACCTTCGATTACAAACCAAGTATCAATTTGCATTCTGAAATATTAGAATTTTTAATTATTTGAAATTTTTCGGATCCTATAGGATTTTTTGTTTTTGAAAAATGGTTTTATTCATCAAAAATTATGCAGTAAAGTGCACCGCTTTTAATATTTTTTGATAAGAAATCATTATTCACGGTTCTCTTTTTAGTTGGTACTAGACTAGCAATTTTAACTTTATCGTCTAATCTATATAAGATTGAATTTTCGGGTCTATGGGCTACGAATAATGGTAATTCACTGAATACGTGAAATACCAGACAAAATTTGTTTCCTAAATCATACAGGTGTTTGGCTGCGATATGTGCTAAAGTTTTAGGGGGAAAACAATATAGCGTTTTTGTTATTGGCGGGGTCTGGGAAAGGAAATTTCTTGCTAATGCCTGGGCTTCACTAAACCTACTGTAATATAATTTACTTCTTGTATTTGTAAAATTTGCCATGCAGTCAATTTCTGGTACGCAAAATTTTTGACAGATGAGGTTCCAAGATTCGTCAGAAATTATTTCTTCTTTGAAATCGACTAGTCTTGATGCCTCATCTGCTTCTTGTATATCAGTTGAAACATGTTGAATTGTAAATATACAATTTAAATCAACTGCTAATTTATTTATTTGAAGTATTTCATTATTTAATTCTGGGACTTTACTTCCCTTGAAAAAAGTTAAACATACCGTCATATTATCACATAGGAAAGTTATTCGTTTATTTTTTATTTTATGACTATTTGTTTCTATGTATGCTTTTATCGCTATACATTCCTTGATATTAATATGCCTATGTTGATCCTCTTTTTTCCAATAAAAGGTGCGTTCGTATCCTAGAGGACAGACCCAGCCCCCAGCCATATTTGAAGCGTCCGTGGACACTCGATATCGCTGGATTTCTACTGTTTCTGATCGTTTATCATACCAATTTCTAGTTGTTTTTAATAGTTTCATATTTTTATCTGACCAAATTTTCAATTCATCTTTTAGATGTTCACAAACTGTTATGAATTTTTTGGAGTTTAATTCTGCTTCGACCAATTTTTCGGTACATCTTCGTATGTATAATCTCATATTCGTAATTACCAGGAGGAAAGAACACATTTTTCCTCGTAACCTTTCTAGTCTTTTTGCTTCGATAGTTTTTTCCTTTTTTATTTCTTCTAATTCCGTTTGAAATTTTTCCCACTTTTCCTGTGGGATTGAAATGGTTTCTGTTTCAGTGCATATATTAAATCCTAAAAAATTTATTTGTCTAGAACACTTAAATGTGCTTTTCTTTCTAGATATGAAACCCCCCGCAGCGATCATCGCCATGCATGTCAAATATGCATTTTTTGGGGCTATTTCACCTTTTTCTATTAAATTCAAATCCTGTTGGCTTAATTCTTTTTCAACAACAAGTCTATCGTCTAAGTATAGACTAATAGGTATTCTATGTGCTCTTAAAAAACTCACCGCGCAGTTATTTAAAAGTTGAAAGTCTGCAGGAACCCGGGCAATGCCGAAGGCTGCTCCGTGAAAACAAAATACAAAGTTTCCCCATCTAAAATGGGTCATAGATTCAGATTCTTTATCCAAAAATGCTTGCAGAAAGCCTGAGCTATCATCGAATTTTGATAAATAGTCATTTTTATTTATAAAAAGGAGACTATTTTGCAATGTGTCTAATTTGCACGGGACCGTATAGGATTGAGTAGTTTTAAATGATCCTCCATCGAAACACACCCGAAATTTATCAAAGTGTGATGTTATATTCAATGTATGACCATCTATAATTAGAGGTTCTCCTTTTTTCAGGCCTAATTGATGATGTAATCGTGCGTAACTTTCATTTTTAATGGAATCTGTCGCTAATCTATAAATTACTCGGTTTCTTTTAAACGGTCTTGCTAATTTTGGTGAGATATATGCCTGGTTGTCAAAAATACATATTCCTGAGGTAATATGTTTATATGCAATAAACTTCGTTTTATCACATGGTAAACAGTTTATAAAAACTAACTATATGCTTATAAAACCTCCAAAAATACCAGCTTTGAAATCAAGTTCATTTCTGAATTTTAATTTTTCCCAGCTTGGTTTTATTTCATTCCTGTGGACTATATCAAATTCATCTAGTAATTCAATTGAGTAGGCTAACCATTCCTTATGGGTATAGGGATATGATAGATCTTTTCCATCGTAACTAATAGCTTTAACTGCTTGAATTTTCGGATTATCAAATTTGTTTTTATATTGTCCAGCTTTATAGCATTTGCCAGTTAACTTATCAACATCTTGCCAAGATTTTGTCATATCTAATTCATTCTAAATATAATTTTTCTGTTAAAAGAAATTTAATTTGTGATGAAAATTAATATTTGTATTTTAAATTTTTATATTAGGTTTTTTGGTAAACAAAATCCTGACATTTATAATGAATATTTTTTCATTTTGACTGTTATTTAACCCTGTTTCAAGGTTCAATTAATATTAATGTTTATGGTGTTTTGATTTTAATGTAAAAACATTTTTTAAATATTTAAATATTTGCTTTTTCGTTTTTTAACAGATAAAGTTCGATCCTATAGGATTTTAATTAAATGTTAATATTGATTTATTTTAATTTAAATCATATTAATTCCTGAATCCAATTCGTGTTCACTGAGAGTCAGTGGTTCAGGTGGTACTTGGTTATCTTGTTCATTTTGAGCTTCTTGAATTAATTGGTCATCATCTAATTCCCTATCTCGTAAGCCTAATTCAGTTATTAATAATTTTTGTTTGTCTACTGTTATTCTACTTGGTTTAATTATAATTACATTACCATTTTTAATTTTAATAAGTTCTGGTACAACAAACATAGCATTAGCCCATAATCTTATGTCTGATTTATATTCATTTATCCAGTGGGCGTTTTCCCTAGTATTGTAGCAATGATATGCTACAATATTATCTATTTTTCCTACTAATTCGTTAACAAAATTATAAGAGAAAGGGCCTAGTTCATCGGTTAGTGAGTTCATTATTGAAGATAGTTTAGTCCAATTTGAAAAATTGTCTCTTCGAGAAATAAATCTTCGTAAGTTTACAAAATTTTTCCTACATTTAAAACCGGTTTGCATAATTCTCCCATATGCAAAAAACACCTTTTCCATATTGAACGTATTATCTAATTTTATTGTTCCATCAAGATTTTTTGGGTAGTCTGCTGGCCAATTTTCCGATATTACATTGCACAAATTTCTAATTAATGCAACTGGGGTGTCGTGTCCGTAAGTTTCGATAGTGGTGCTCAAATTCATTATTAATGATTTAATCAATAATAATGTAGAAAATGGTACTTTTAGAAAACGTAACCAATTTTTACCTATTTCTAGGGATCGATCGAAGACCTCACCTACGACTAACATTGGACTATGTTGTCCATTATTTTCGCACCAAGGATCAGGTTTAACTCTTAAACCCTCCCCTTCCTCATAAATTAGGTTTGGATTTGTGAAGTTATCCGAATCCATATTTTGCTCATCGAGATAGGGATTAATTGGGAATATACGGTTTCGTAGTATTACCGGGTTTATTGGATAAATGAGCTCTGCTGCCGCCTCATTTATTTCAGTAAAATCATGGTCTCCTAACTCGCTCTCGCTGCCGCTCATTTCAGATTTCAATTTTCTAAATAATTTTAATGATTTAGAAAATTTTTATGAAATGGTTAAATCATATAATGGAATTTTGGTTGTGGAAATATAGTTTTCGATCCTATCGTAGCAGTAAATAGTTTAAATGTTTGGTATTTTAACCATTTCCTCTTCCCATTTTGTTTTGTCCTCGATCGCAAACTTCGTGGTGCCTAGCATTAATTTTTCCATTTGAATGAATAATGCTTTCGTGTGAGGTTCAACTTTAGGTATTTCATTAGCCAATGGGCCTAATGCCCTCATTATTTTGACCCAAGAAATAATTCTTCTTGAACGTTTCAAGTATTTTCCTACGTTATCCCATCTAGATGATGATAATAAGCACATGTCAGTGTGAATTCTTAATTCATTTAAGGAAGTTCTTATTATATTAATTATATTAACCCATTCCTTGTATCCTGGATCCGAAAGGTGGGCCAATGCTTTCAGGAAAATAAGACCTCTACGGAGGGTCACTAAATTAATTTTCGTAATATTGTTATCAACAAATATTACTTTTTCAAACTGGTCTGTGATTACATAATCAGGCATATCGATGTTTAATGAAGGGTCCTGTAAAACGTACGTTGAATTATTTCTAAATAATGGAAATGAACCTTCCGAACTACTGAATGATAGTTTCCTAACATATGGCATTGGGAAATCCATTCTTAATATTGACTGATTAGTTTTCGATATATTCACTAAAAAAAAAAAAATTTTAACAATATTCGTTCCTATAGGAGTTTTACTTTAAGTATATTAATTGTGAGCGGATTATTTTTATAAGCACCATAAATAATTTTTGAAAATGAAATTATATAAACAAAATTTAACTGTATAAATTTGAAAACTTTTGACAATTTTTTCATTTTATATCGTCAATAATTAATCTATAATATTATTTTTATTTTTTAAACTTTTCAATCCTATAGGATATAATAATTTATAATATTATCTATATCTTTTCATTTTCCTATCGGATTGTGTTACAGTAATAAGGGTTTTAATAAGGTTTTATTTAGACTTTTTCTTGAGTATCTTTGATTTAAGATATTCTGCATAATCTTCTAGAGCACTACTTTCACTGGTTGTAGCTTCACTTGCTCTATTCTTTCCCAAATCAAAGATAGTCGAGAAGGTGTCGTGATTTTTTAAAGCTTGAGATTTTGAACTAATTGAACTTGTAAATGAAGGTGCTTCGTAACATGACGTTTCACTTTCAGAACCAAATAACGGAATAGTTTGATCAGCTGTGTATTCTGAGGTATTCTGTTCGCATTGGTCTTCTTCTAAATTATTCTACTTAATAATTTTCTTCCTGATTAATAAAATCCCAGACTGTATGACCAGATGAGCCGGAAACATTGTGTTTTTGGGTCACTTTTTTCGTTTTTGGGCCTTTATGTGAATTACCATTATCAGAGGGGTAGTATGGAAATTCTTTTCTTGATACCACTGTACTCATTAAATCTGCTGGTAGATCAATATCAGTATACGCTGCAGATTTTAATTTGGGCAGTTTTCCTTTTGACCAATTCATCATGGTTTGAGACCATTGTTCGTTATTTCTGGGCCATGGGCTGTATGAAAAGTTTGGTTGGGTGATTGATGTTGGTTTCAATTCCAAAATTTTCTCTAAAGTGTAGGTGTTGCGTTGTTGGTTTTGTGGGGGAACCATGCAATTAAATCCTAAGGATCGAATTTTCACTCCTACTGGCAATTTTTCGGCAGAAATATCTGCTAATGCTGAATAGCATACTCTACATTCTTCAATTATAGAAGTAGCGCACATACTACCAGGGTTAACGGTGTGTAGCATAATTTTATCCCATGATGAATAAACCCGGGTGAACTGGAGTTTTTGTCGAATTCGTAATTCGGGGTTTTTAACTACCAGTGGGGCAACGATCACTTTCACGAAGTCACTAATTGTTTTACCAGTTAGCGAGTCGTTTAATTTCAGTCCTAAGGTTTCAAACAGAACTAAACCAACGATAGGATCGCCATATGTTATGGCTCCCGCAATTCCCCCCATTATTTCGGTCGGGCTTAATTCCCCTGTTTTTTCACAAAGTTGGGTTAATTTTGGTTGCCACATAAATGGAAAATTTGATGGCAATTTTTCAGTTTTTGGGCCTATATTTGTCTGCTCTAATTTCCCTATTATAGATTGTAAGTCTATTTCTGATTTTGAGCGAAATTCTTGAATCTCGTTCATTTTCTTTGACAGTGTCCCAATAACCATTTGCATTGATGCAAATTGGGAATTTTTGGAAAAAAGTTTTGCTACATTCTCCGTACGATTCATATTTTCAATGCCTTGAGTGTTAATTAACTCTAATCTTTGTTCCAGATTATTGATTTTTTCATTAATGGTGGTAGAATTTGTCAGTGGCTCTAGTAAAGCCTTGATCAAATCGTCATTAAAGTCTAAAGTGCTAGACATAGTAATAGCCGCACAGTCTTTCACATTACCTTGAATTCTTGCGAAATTTTTTGTTGTTAATTTTAGCAACAATCCTACTGAAATTCCTGCATCTTGCACAAATTTGTCCCAAGGTTTTTCAGCTGAATAATTAAGCTGATTTTCCATAAGGCCATAGATATGTCGTAACATTGCCTTAGACTCTTTAATGATATAATCCTCCTGAATTTCAGGTGGGTCATCATTAGATTTTTCTGATTCACAGTCAGAGATTACCGTTTCTTGACCTACTTCGTCAATCTCAAGGGTTTCCCCATCACTTTCGTGATCTGAGTTGACGTTCATTCCCATAGGGTCATTTTCAACTACTAGTGGCTTGATAAGCATATCATCTGCCGCTTTCATTTCTTTGGTCATTTTTTCCAATTTTAAAGCCTTCAGAGTTTTAATTCTGATTTTTTGAATTTTTGGTTTTGGTCCCATATCCTAAAATTTAATTTTTAACTTTCTATCGTATTAGGATAAAATAATTGGTTTATATTATATTGAGGTCCGGTAAGGTTATATTATAGATTTTCCATTCAAAAAACTTAAAATAAAATTTCATTATTAATAGTAATATTAATAATATTATTATAACTATTATCGGATCCCAATATTCACAAGCAAGTATTTTATCACCAAAAAAGGTGTACTTTACCCCTACTCGCGGGAATTCACTGGGAATTCCTGCAAAAGGAGGTCTGCTAACCTGTGAATCTTGGCGATCTCGTGCCATAATGTCCTTAAAAGAAAAAATTTTTACACTGTGTTAAAACAAATAATTTTTTAATTATATAACCACAATAATAATATCTCGTAATTTGTATTTGAAATTAGTATAATAGTGTAATATCATAACTAATTTACTCATGTGCTAACCTTTTAAACTTTTATAAATTCTCTAAAGAATTTATTCGACTGATTCAAAAATTGATATTTTTAGAATGAATATTTTAACTGGTTATTTCTAAGACCTAAGTTTGTTCCGTCTAGAAACTTTTTTGTAAAAAAATTTTTTTAGATGTCCTTATAGACTTTTTTGTGTCAGATTTAGATATTATGTTATTAATGTCTTATAGTCCCGTCTGAGCGACATAACACATTGTTTTTACTGTATTTTTCCATCTTTTAATGGAGTTATATGGTCGTATAGACTTTAATATTCAATTCTTTCCTATTGGAGTATATTTGTTATGTTTTAACACAATTTTAGGCCTGCTTTATACGTAATTGTAATGCTAATTTTGCTGTTTCATTTTGCAATAATTTGTCTAGGGATGGTTTTTATAATAATTTTTAGTACATTTATTTCTGTGAGGTTCGGTGCAATAATTGGCAGGTTTGAAGTTTTTAAATTTTTGAAGGCAGGTTAAATGTTTTTGCAATAATTCTTTCCTATTGGTTTTTATCTTTTCCCTCTGGAAATATGATATCAATCAACTCTAGGGCTTTCTCGCCCCAGCCCTCCAGGCTCATGAAGTCTTGATATTTGGTTCTTTTGTCCCAAAATTCTCGTACTAAAGATTATAGGTTAATTTGATTGTAGGCTTATTATAAAACTTTTTTAAATAATTGTTATATATAAGTGTTTTTTAGTTTAATTTTACCAATATTTTGATATTTTTCCAGTAATATTTATTTTCAGTTTAATAACTTCATTCTACTGAAACTTATGATGTAATAAAGTCATTTTAAGGTTTTGAGATTTGTAGAATTTTTAACTATTTTTATCCTAATTATTTGAACCATACATTATGGGCTTCATAATTTTATTTCAATATTTTCATTCCTTTAGGATTTTCTATTTATAGTTATTTATTAGATTTCTCAATTTTACATTTATTTTACCTAGATTTGTTATCTTATCAATCTCGGATTGTTCCAAATTTAGCGAGGATAGTAGTTCAGCAACTTGTTGGGGGGCGATAATGTAATTTATGCCGTATTTGACCATCAATCTTTCGTAACTTTCTTGACTTACAACCCTAGTTAAATCTTTCTTGAAGCGGTATTTTGATTTTAACCAATCTGGTACTTGGGAAACTCCTTTTTCGATCCAGTTTTTCATTCTGTTGAAGGCCAAATTACGATCTTAATATATTATTTTATTATATATTAAACTCTATGAGGGCATAGTGTATTTTTTAATCTTATAATTTATCACATCCTATAGGGTTACATAAATTTTAAGTATTTTAGTTCATAAGGACCATAATTGTTTATTAGAATTTTAATTATAATAACCCTAAATATTCAACAAAATTTGTTGGGTTATAACTAGGTTAGCTAAATTCTTAGCTTTTTCATTACCTTTCTGTCCTTTTGTTATTTTTATTATTAATGTTTATAATTTAATTATTTTTAAATTATTTTATTAAGTGCTACTATAATATTTAAGTTTTACCTTTTTCTAATTTTTCGAGTTGATTATTTAGTAGACTTTGGTATGGTACCATTTGAATATTTGAAATTTCTTTTTCTGTCCTATAGGTTAACTCTATTTCGGTTTTATTTTGGGCCATAATACAATCGTTGGTTATTTTTTCGATTTTGTTTTTCTTAATATTCTCGTTATTTTCGATGGCTCCTTCTTGAAAAACTCGTTTTATTAGACCTACTTCCTCTTGTGATGGGTCTCTTCGCCAATTCGAACCTTGTAGAATTTTAACTTCAATGATTTTCATTTTAGCGGTATTTCTATTTTTGGCGTAATCTACTTCCATTACTTCGGCCCCCATTGAGTCTTTTATAAAACCTTTATAACCGCTAGCTTCTACTTTCATTGCTTCTTCATTTAGGTACTTGAAAGTGATATTCATTCCTAAGGACAGTGCTGGTAATTGCCCGACAGCCCACAGATTTTGGTGCTCTTTAGCATTTGCCGCTATTTGAGCTGATAATTTGCTTACAGCTTCTATAGTAGAAATGGATTTCTGGGTGATCCCATTATCCCTATATACTTTGCCATGAATTGGGACTGTGATACGTAGCTTTTTGGTCGTAATTTGTTCCCCTATTTTCGTTGGGACCAGTATTTCGCAAATTTTTTGTGGGTAGTTTTTCGTTTCATTTTTCAGCAAATGATCCAATATCGCACATCGCTGTTTATGGTCGTTTACTGACCCCACGTTGTATAAATTATACTGGTCTTCAAATTCGAAGTTCTGTCCTTTTGGATTAGTAAATTTGCCAAATTTTGGAAATAAATTGCCCATGGTCGCTAATTGATTGAAAACATTGCTGATATTTCCCAGTCTCATTGGGTCAATATTTATTTCTGTGTAGTGGTCAGCATTTGCCACATTTGCTCTAATTACAATTAGTTGCAGATATTTGCAGGAAAAATTTCCTGCGTGTGTGGGTTCAATCCTATGGTTACGTAATGGGATTACCATTGTTATTGGCCATTTAAAAAATGATCCAATTTCGATCCTATAGTGTTCTTCCACGTTAAGGATCTGACTTTCAGTTATGTTTCTTTCCATGACCTCACTCGTTGTCCAATTTTCGAATTTTTGGGGTATTCTTCTTTTAAGGCGGTTTAGCGATCTTAGCATATTTCCGCATGCCACCTTACTCGGTGATATAATGGACAGATTGTTTCCGGTAGATCCCAGGTCATTTCCGAAGGCTGCTAAGCACTGGTAGTCTTTGCACAGTAGTGATAATTGTGCACTTGAGTCCCTGTTTTCCTTGGAATTCTGTCGTTTTGATTTTTCGTAATTCAAAACTGAATCAGTTCTCGACAACCGAGATTAGCAAATATACCAGATTACTGAATTCAGGAATTTTTCTCGATCTACGTTCTTAATCTTGTTTTTCTCGAAAAATTTCTTTGCATTATGGCTGGACATCCATGTGGCTGTGTCTATAATGTCAGAAGATCCGTCTGGGTTAAATTTAACAAAGCTTAATTTGTCCCCGAATTTTTGATTTGTGTTAGCCCCGTCTAGATGTCCACTACTTTCAGCATTCGCATTCTTAATCCTATGGGATGGTGAGAATGTCCTCATGTCCATGTAAATTGTAAGCCCAAAGTCAAACTCGTTTTCTTTTGCCAAATCTGCCAAGAAATGTACAACGTCAGTGCTTACAGCGCCCGTTGTAGAAATATTTGTTAGTCCTACAGTAGGTCCCACAGGGTCTAAATATGTCCAAGCTCTCGACATTCTATTTTGATTCCTGAATGAATCTGGTTCATTCTGGTCTTTTTTCAATCCTATTGGCCATTTATTTACTTTTGTAGGTGGCTCGCTTAAAGCCTGTTCTTCTGTGTTTCTGCGCATTCTTGCCATATGGCGATCCAGCCATAATTTTGGAAGAATTACGTCATCATTATTTGGAAATGATCCATTTGCCACTTTTAAACGTCGAAATGCGTTTATCATTTCTAGATAATGATTTCCTTCTCCCAGGAAATTCATTTTTTCTTCGAAATTTTCTCTGTCATCCCTTGAGATTTCGGATGGTTTTAGTTTTTCCCAATTCTTCTCCAATAGGAAATAGGCGTAGTTCAAGTACTTTTCTTGCTCGTCTAAAAGTTTTAATTTAATATAATTACATTTTAATTTATTTGAAACCATTTTATAATTTTTTCCCCTATGTTTTTTACTTTTGATTAATTTATAAAACTAGGCACCATAATCTGTTATTTCAATTATAAGTTTAATAATGGTAAATTCTTTCCTATATGGTGTAAAATTATTTCCTAACACATGAGACTATGTGCTTATTGCAATTCCAATTTTGGTATTATTTTTAACTGATTTTTTCTTCACTCCTATTGGATTAGTTCCAATAGTATTTTTATAATCATCTTAGCTTATTGTTATTTTTTATAAATCACTAAGTGTCTAATTTTGATTAATCATTTTACGTTTTGTCGTTAATTTCAATACTTAAAATATTTTTAACGTGCTTTTTTACCTTTGTAATTTTGGTAATTACTTATTTCCATCCTATCGGATATTTAATTTTAGGCAATGCTACTTTAATTATTAGGAAAGGAGCTAATATGTAGATATGTAAAAAAATTTTACTTTTTGTTTCAGATTTAATATTTTTTCGAGTCAATATCCATTTTTGTTTATTGAACATTTTTTATGGTGCCTCAAATTTTGTTCTGTATAGTTTTTTGTTATTAGAAATAGATTTATAATTTCATGTCCATACTTATTTTTTAATTTATTTTTAAAAAATTTTGGTTACTCTACTTATAATAATGTTAGTGATTTCTGTCCTAGTAGGATTTAAAGAAAATAATTTTTCAATAAGTTTTTTGACGCGTATTATTTCTAGGTTTTACCTTTTGCTTTCAAATATTGATCTGATGCTAGTTCTCTTGATATTTCGTAGGTTTTTGGTGCCAATAATGTTACTGTATTTGGGACTTCTGGTTCTACATAAAAAACCACTGTACCAAAGACCACTGGAAAAAGGCTTTGATTCTTGTTGTAGGCCAAATTATTTATTTTGAGTGCTTTATGAAGCGAGCAATTATTTTCCCCAGGGTTCGTCATATTATTGCAGGTCTTTTTCCTGCCTCTTTGATACTCGAAATGGTCGCACGTAGGGTCTGTTGTTTTTATTTTTTCCGCTAGGACTTCTAGGCTGACATTATTTTCTCCTCTGATTGAGTTCCAGAGGACGATGATGTTTTGGCTGTCTAGTGTGTCACCGCTACCCGCGATATCCAAGATTTTAATCCACTCGGAATTTTCTAATACTGCTTTTTCCATAGATTCCAATGTATCTGTGGTATTTTTTATTTTCAGGTCCTCTAGGATTTCCATCATTATCGCTGGCGCCATACGTTCATCATTTATCAAAAATTCTGCTTTCATAGGCAGGTATTTGATTTTAGCTTTTAGCTTTTTCACTGCTATGGTCATAAAAGCGTGTATTTGATCGCTATCTGAGCGAACTATGTTCTCTGTCAGTTCCATGGAGTCCAATTTTAACGATTCTTTGCTTTCTACAGTTTCTTTTGTGGTTGGCAAATCTCCGCTAATCAACATATCTGATTTTTTGGATTTTTGGTTTTCTGCTCGAATTTTTTCTAAGGTGTCCTTATCACATTCGGCTTCTACCAATTTTGTAACAGTCAGATCTAAATTGATTTCAAATCCTATTGGGTTCCTTATTCCATTTTTGTCGAAAAGTTCGAGGCCCATTGCTTCGCAGAAAATTTCTGAGTTCATCCAGAATCTGTGTTCGATCGCCCAAGTTTTTGGATTATTCAACATCCCCGTCATATGGTATAATATGTTTTCAGACAATTCCGACCATATCAGGTTTGCCTCATCGGTGCGATTTTTGAATATTATTTCGTCAAAAATAAGGAGGCCTTCTGTCTGTATATCGCTCCAGCCACAGATTTCTAGAATTTTTTCTTTATTTCGTAGAATTTTTGATGTTTTTTCCAAACTTTGTTCGATCAGCTTATCCAGTTCTATTACTGCTGGCTGGATTTCCTGGTCGATTAAGAAATCAGAGTCTCTGTACGATTTTCCCTTCTGGTCCCTAAAATTAATTTTTAATATTTCATTTTATTTTCCGGTCACGTGTTTGATAATTTTACAATGTGTTTTTTCAAAAAAAATTAAAACAATTTTTTAGAAAGCTTGACATTTTCAAGCACCATAAAGTTTTTCACTTAACATTTTTATTTAAATAATGTCATTTCGGTCCTAAGGGAGGCAATTTATACAACTGAAGTAACTATTGATATAACGGTGAATCGATAATTTAAACTTTAAATTTTATGAACATAATAATAATATATTAACCCTAGTGTAATAGAATATTTTTCTGTTTCGGCACCCCACTGTGAATTAAGTTTTAATTAAGTTTTTCTATCCTGTTGGGTGATTATAATTTTAATTTTTCCGTTATAATTTTTATATTATTATATTTATCGGTATTTACACTTAACGTAGTGTTATTGTTTTCATTATTCAGATTTTATGATGATGCTTTTTACTTAGTTTATTCGAAATAATATATGGTGGTAAATTTTAACGTACATTATGATTACTTACTCGTGTATTTAATATTGTTTACTTATTGAAAAGATTTAGTTTTAGTATAATGATTATGGTATTTTATCTAACTCAGTAATTTTTAATTTAATTACCTTATCTGGCTTACTATTTGCATTGTCATTAAGTTAGCCATTTTTAGCCAATAATTGAAAAACCATGCATTCTTATTCGATAGGTTTTTCTCTTCCTTTAGGATTTCAGAAATTGAGTCCTCCCGCATCAACTTTATCATAGAGGATATGAGTATTGGTCGTAGATTCAGTCCTCTTAGTAATTGGTTTATTTTTTCTCCGGTGCATGTTTCTTTTCGGAACATTCCAAAGAATGGTGATTTCAATGCCTTAACTTCTCCCATCATGGCGATGAAAGAAAATTCCATTAGTGAACCTTCTAATGTAAAATTGGGTCGGAATTTTTCATCGTTTTCGTTCGTGAACTCTGGATCTTAAATTAAAATTAATTTTAAGTTTTTCAATAATAATTTAACCCCTTATAATAGTTCGTATAAATCGTTTTATTTAGCTTTAATTTAGGCACCATAACTATTATTTCCAATTTATTATTAAAAAATGGTAAATAATTTTTCTATCCTGTAGGATTAATACTCTAGTATCAGTAGCTCTAAAGTATCTGCCAGATGAGTATATTCTCATATAATGTTTTCTAATTCGTTCCTATAAGGATTTTATACAGGTGTATTTTCATCTGTTTATATTACAGGTGTAGATATAATTATTTATATACGTGTTTTGTGGGCTTAACTATCCACCTGTTAATTAATTTTTTAATTAATGATTTTACTGGTTTAACCAGCAGGTGTTGTATGTTACAGGTGTTTCTGACATTGTACACTTTTGGTGATATAGAGTTATTTAATTATTTTAAATAGCCCCAGTTTTCAATTATAATTTATCATTCCAATAGGATTCGAATATATTATAATATAATCATGAACCCATCTTTTAATTGTAATAATAATAATTACATTATTTCTCTGATTGGTTCGACAGTTACTCTGCGTGAGTCAGACCCTTCTGATTCTAGTATTGTCTGTATGTCCAATAATAAAAGAGAATGGGTTCAGGATTGGATTAATAGTATATCTAGTTTAGAAAATGCAGTGATTTCGTGTCATGATAACATTATTGACTTCGAAAATTTACAAATTATCGTAAATAATTTTGAACTTCCCAGTTTAGATTTAGTTCACTGTATGTCTCTCTCCGAGATTAATGCATATGAAATTATGTTACTGGAGATTGTAGATATTATTCCTCCTAATTTAAATTTAGCTGTAAATATTATGCTTCATTTAAAAATCATTACTAATCATCTTGTATATAAATTCCAAATTTTTGCTTAAGTTTATTTGTAAATTATACTAGGTTCATTCCTATAGGACAAATTAATTTGTTTTATATTTCTGTCACAAATTATTGTACGAATATGTTTGGTTCATTCCTATAGGACAAAATAAATTGTTTATAATTTTGTATTAATTTTTAGGATAATTTTCAATTTCATACCTTCAAATAGTGCCAAATTTTCGACTGTTCTTAGTATTTTGATGTCTTTTTGATATCTGGAGATTTCCTCTGGGGTCCATATGGTGACTTCTATCACCGGTTCTATTGAGTCGATATTAGAACAATTAACTGCGCATTGAAATTCAGTTAGTATATTATAAGGACACCAATCATCATTAAATTTTTTGCATTTCGGTGTGAGGCCATCATATTTTATCCAGTCGGTAATTTTTCTGTCATCGTTCCAATTTTTAACGATCATCCATTTTTTAATTTTTTCGGAGTTCAGCGAGTTTTCTGTTGGGTCGATTATATCAACAGCTTCATTTCGCGACTCGTAGGTATCTGTCATACTTTTATATATTGACAGTACTATCATCTCGGCATTTATTTGCAAATCTAGTTTCCCGATAACGATTCTGATGATTCGTCTCATTTCATTCTGCTTTATATTTCTGTCCCATAGGATCTGTAGAGTATATAAGATTTCTCCATCGAGGCTTCTGATGATTAGTTTTGTGGCCAATCCTTCGTTTACCATGATTTGTAACATGTCGAGTTGATTGGTTGGTAGTAATTTTCGGAGAAGTTTTCCAAAGCCTACTTTTCGCTCGGAATTTATAATCCAAAATGCCACAATTTTTGAATTTTCGTTCACTTAATAAATGTGTATTTATATTTTATTAAGGCTACATAATTATAATTAGTTAAAAAGGGCGGTAATTTAGTATTTTAATTTTCACGAATACTAATTCAGTCCTCTGGGTATAATTTGTTTATCATTATAATTTTAACGCAGTTATGGTATTTATTCATTATTAAATAGCAACTTTTATTTTTACCTAAAGGATAGAAATTGCAATTCGTTGCAATTTTTGCGTTCTTTGAAGTTAGCATCTTTTTGACCGTGACCAGTATATTCTCCGATCTTATATGATCTGCCAGGATTGTGGCCGGATTGACCGCAGTCTCAGTTACTTTTTCTTCTGCAACCGACATTTCCGATTTCAATATTTAGTCTAAATATGATTAAATTTTAATATGGTATGTATTTAATGTTTTTTAATAAAATTCAGGTTAACGTTATTTAGGCAATTTGTGCTGCGGCAATAATATTTTAATTACTATCCTATTTAACATGGGTAAAAATAGGGGACACTGTTTTTTGCCTTAGCTTTTTACCCCTTTTGTAATTTGTTAGTATTTATGTGCTTTATTGTTTATTATGTGTCCATATTTGTCCCTTTATTTCTCGTTATGGGCTTACACGTCCTTTTTGAGGCATCTGTTCGTGATTATGGCCCAGCTCACGAGGTTGTCTTGGTGGGCTTACCGGGGTTCGAACCCGTAATGGTGCGCTTTCCAGACGGTTCCTACCGCTGCGCTACAGTGTCCCTCTATACATATTTCAGGCGCCATAATAAATTTCTGTCCGATGGGTTGTAATTTAGATTTTTGGTCATTTATCAATTGGTAATATAGCACTTTTTGCTCAATGCAAAATCCTTAACGGTATTTAATTTTTATAATAATGTTTCGTATCCTATTGGATTTTTAATAATTGTAAAGCTTTTTCATTTTATCATTTAATTGTCACGATTGCGATAAGTGAAAAGAATTTGGTTCAACTTAGGTGATATTATCTCACTATCGGTTCAGTAATTACTATTTTAGTACCCTAATTTAATAATAACAAATATGGTGCCTAAAAAATTGATACTGTATTTCTCTTATATATAATAATTTTCTGTTATACTGATACTTTTCTCTTATATTTTCACATGGACGGTCATAATTTACACATACTATACAATGGTCTTAATTCTTAGTAACAAAAAAATAATAAGGTTTCTCGTAACTGAGCCCGCAACCAATCACGAGCTAGTATTTGCGCATAGTTCTGAGTCAAAATTTAAAAGTGAGTCTGAGTAAAATATTTCACTTTGAATTCGGGGAGCGCAAATTTAACCCAGTTTTGAGTTCTGAGTTTATGTCTGGTTTCTAGGCCAGACATTTCCCGAATGCTCGAACTTCGCTCGAAATATTTAATAATAACTTCGGATTCTAGAGAATTTAGTCTCTTATGTTACTAAATCGCAATAACGATGTTATTGTTCTTTCCTATCTCTATAGCGCAAGTTCGAATCCCACTTATGTTGTCTAAGTGATTGTCTTAGTGATTCCTTGAGTGATTACCCACCGATCAAATTTAGCGGTCTCAATATCAAGCACCCTTGCCTATAATCATACTCAAGACAACATAAGTGGTATTCGAACACGCGCTATAAAGATAGTAAACGTTTTTNTTTAGATTTGTAGCTCAAATTTCTCCAAAAAGCACGGAGATTCGCAGAAATGCGAGCTGTTGATTAAATAATAAAGGCACATATAATCGGAGAAAATGTTTTCTTATTTTAAGTGGAAAATTGTTTTAATTATATGCTAAATGAGATCCTATTTATAGGAAGAAATGGCAGATTAGTTAGCTCGGAAGTCAAATTTCGATTATTTTTCTATATAAAACAAAATTGTCATCGTATCGAGTTGAAAGTACCACAAATGAAAGCTCTGGTTATTGAAGATAAAAATTTGCTTATCAGGTTGAAATTTGGATCCTATATTCTAGAATCAAGTAAACGCTAAAAATTCTCAAACCTAAAACAAATTTTCTCAAAATCGGTTCGACTCGATCTCGTCTTCAAATTTCCTCAGGTAAAACTTTTTTTTAATCATGCCTCTATTAAATAGAAAGTTGCATTTTGGTTCAGCCGGAAGTCAATTTTTGGAGTTCTTCTAGAACTTTATTTTTCTTCCATTGACTCGAAAGTATCCTCAATTGAAGCTACTGCAAACTGAAGTAAACACGTTGCTACTCATTTTTACTTATTTTTAGAATTTTTCCATTACAAATTGAGGTTTATGTATTTTTCTCAAAAATACTGTAGAAAAAATCTGAAAAACTGCGAAATTTGTGAGAAAAATCTCGAAATTTTTTTTATGATAAGAGCAGAAATGTGCAATTGGTGTCCTTCTTGAGGCATTTGGTCGCTTTTATATGTCCATAACCTGAATGAAAAAACGTGAGTAACCCCCTTAAGCAGGATGATCCAATAATCTTGGTTTTGCACAATTTAAGAAAGAAAACTTGATTTTATGTGTTTTCACGAGAATGTCTAAATTATTTCTGGATGTAATGTCAGTTCCTGCTACAATTTTCCAGCGAATATGCTTAATTCCGAATTTAAAAACTCAAAATTCGGTATTATTGTTTTTGCATCGCGCCATCCAGCAACATAAAGAATTAGCTGCAAAGCAAAAAAAAGTTTATTAGTATCGAATAATGATTCTAGAATATCGATTTGGCTTGCAAAAACTAATTTATTTATTTACAATTCTAGACATACACTTAGTCTCAAATTACAAAGAATACATAATCAAGGAAAAAAATTACACCAAAGAAGTATTTAATATTATAAATTGTTAAGATTCTCTGCTCCTTTTTCAATATTTCAATTTTCAGCCTAATCAGTGTAATAATAGCGCGCAATAAAACTACATAAAATAGTGATTGCGAGAAATCTTACAGAAATAATTATAATTCCTTTGATGAATATATAGGGAGTACCCCACGCCATTATGATTTTCAAACGTTTGTTCTGAGCTGTAAAAGTTGCTTGAGTTGCATGTTTTGAAGACCAGGAGATATTTGTCTGAATTTTCTTCGAAAAAAGTGACAAAAAGTTTTTTGTATGATCGTACGGTATTTTACCGGTCCAAAAAGTCATTTTTCGATTTTATCTGCTCAATTTCATTTAGGGATGTATTAGCATAATTTGTTGAATAAATACCATATGAAGTTATGTAAAAAGTTGATGCGCTCACGAAATTATTTTTTTTTCTTTAATTTGCCTACAATACTGGATAAAGTCCTCAAAATGGCTGTTTTTGGGTACCTGAGCGCTATTTTCAATTTCATTTGGAGCACAGTAACAAATTTTTCGCGGAAAAGCATTCGTAAAATTGGGAGCTCGTGGATTTTTATGCGCTCAGTGATTTGCTATCTTTGTGAGTTATGGTTATCTATGACGCATCAAAGTTTTGCTTCCCTGAAAAATACAGATAAAAATATTTTCTTGGAAGATTATAATTTTGTTTATAGTTGTTCAACAAATTCATATTTTTAATGAACAGCCAGTTAATTTCACACAAGTGAAATGTATGTATCGTTGCTCTTGGTTCTCATAAAACACGTTTCCTGGTCAAATAAGCTGAAAGTGACGAGTCAATTTAGAAGTAAATGAGGAAATTTTTTAATCGAATGTTTTATTTTTTTGCAATTTTTTTGATGCAGAGAAACACATTGAGAAATGAGTAAAAATTAGCATTCTACCATGTCTGAGCAAGCGAATATTAAGGTCGCGTCGATTTTATCAATCTAAGAAAATTTCAGAAGCTTTTTTTTTTCCGAAAATTAAATTTTTTTTATTTTTTTTTCGAAGATTGAAACAAAGTGAACTCATGCACACACAATCAGCGTCAACGGATTTCAACTTTAAAAAGTTAGAGACAACCTAGAAGGAAATTGTTATACTTAAAGAAAATAGGAAATTTGTGGAAATTTTTTACATTCGAAAATTTGTTTGTTTAATTTTTTGGATTGAAACCGATAACAAAAATGAGAATGCGATAAAAATTGGCTTTCTGCCATGTCTGAGAGCGAAGACTAAAACGCGGCGTGGGGTACGTCGGATTTGATCAATCTAAGAAAATTTCAGATTTTTTTTTTTCGAAATAAAAAATGTTTTATTTGTCTTTTTCTTTTAGATTGAAATCAAAGGTGAACTATGCAACAAAATAGCGTAACGGATTTTTTAACTTGAGCAAGTTACAGACAATAGAAGGAGAATTTATACTTAGCAAACAATAGGAAATTTTGGGAAATTTTTTACATCGAAAATTTTTTTTTTAATTTTTTAGGTTTGAAATCGATAACAAAAATGAGAGATGCATAATCAAATTGCTTTCACCACTGTCTGAGAGCCCGAAATAGAAACCCGCGGTGGGGGTACTCGTCCTTGCAAGCTTAGAGATTCACGAAGATTACCTGGAGAAAGAGAAAAAATAATCCATAGTCCGTGTTCTTCAAAGAATTTTACATTTTGCCTAATATTTAACTATAGCAAGCATTTATTATTTGTTTTATAGTTGGTTACAACGTTTCGCTAAAGCAGTCTTCGAGGTATTGAGAATTATCAAGTCTTAGTCGTTTCTAAGACTTTACAGATTCGGAAATCTAGAGGCGTTTAAACCTTGGTGTTGGGAGTTGTAATTTTTGTGTGGGCAGAGAAATTAGAAATTTTTGGCCCCTTTAAAATAGAGCAAAATTTTATATCGTTTATTATTAAGTGACGGTCGAAAGAATACGTATAAGATACGCTTCGGCGTCGCACAAGGTCTTGATAGGTTTTTGCAAGTTTTTCTGCAGTATTTAACATAGCTCATAGAGAATTTGTCCCTGACTTTGGTTTTTAAGTGAGCTCCTGAATTCGGTGAGATGCAATTTTTCCGTATGTCAAGTATTTTCAACAAAAGGTGGGGCATCTATGAAGGTTGGTAATTAGTTTTAGCTCGTGAGAAAGTTCGATGCTCTTGTGCTCGAATTTGGAGAACTCTTTCGTGCGACCTACGTAGGACTTTTGAGCATGGAATCTAAATTGGTATACGCAGTGCAGATTTATTGAGATGGGCGTTTTAAGTGTTGATGAAAGTTGTGCCTATTTTTATACTTTTGTAAGCAAATCGTACGTGAAATTCGGGTATAAATGTTTCCATTCCGATTTATTAAATCTCTTAACCCGTGGTGAGCACAGAAAAAAAAGTTTCGGCAAGGTACACGAAGCCCTTTATAAAGGCTTTTTTCAAGCGCGTATTACAGAAAGCCCAAGTTAGTTAGAGTTGAATTTTTTGCATAAGAAAGTTCAAACGATATATTTCTGCCCTCGATTTGATATTCTAGAATTTTGACTTTTGTTCTAGAAAATTTACTGATAAGAGCAAGGTACAGCATATCACGTGATAAGATCACAGTGGTGTTACAAATCTTATTTTGGTATTGGAATCGATGCACAAGGATCTGACTATGTCATCGTTTTTGATTGATGATACATATAATCATCAAAAATTATTTTTAAAAGGTTTAAAATTTTAATGAAAAATGCACAATTTTCAAAAAAAAGTGGTTATTTTCCCTATAAAAGCAATCAGTACACTTCTGATATTATTTCTGGGACGATATACTAAATCAAGTGACTCTGTGGACAATATTTAATTGCTCGAATTAATTTTTTAATAATAAATATATTTCGTGGAAATACTTAAATCGAAAATTTTTAGAAATATCACTTCTGAAAAAAATATTGTTCTGGGTATACCAATTAATCTTTGTTTGAGTGTCAACTATGGACAAAACATTTCGCTGAAAAACTGGCTATTTCAAATTTTAATTGACGCAATAGGTCAAATTTTATTTTTTTTAGAAGTAAAAGATTGGAAAAAAAATCTCAAAAAAAACCCTCCGTAAAAATTTGAACAAAATTTCCCAAAAAATAAGTCATTTTTTGACATCCTTGCAAAAATTTTATAATGTATTCAACGGAGACAATTCTACGATGTTTTTTTTGCATTTTTAGATGATTTTAAATATCAAACAGCTTTATAAAGTGCTGTGGCTCACACGGTAATCCTGATTACAATCTCACCTACGCCGACACCTACGCTTTTAAAAATCCTCTCAAAGACACAGGTAGTGCCTACCCTTCAATTTTCATCATTTTTTATTATTTTTTTTGTGTCAGGTCCCGGAGAAGCCTACGAATAATGCAAAGGGCTTTTTTTTAAAATTTTGCTTTCAGCGGAACAAAACGCGAAGAAACCAAAAAATTAAAATTTTGAAATGTTCAGTTGGGCAGGCTCAGGCAAAAGCTATCTCCTCCCCAGTTTGAGAGGATACAGTTTCGACTCATACTCGCATCAGAAAGCACAGAACTTGTTTAACAATCCATAGAGCGTTTTTTTCGAAAATTTGGCTTCGGCGTCCTCTTGGGGGCCATGTCAAATTTTCATTTTTAGCCAAATTGTCGAAATGGTCAGTTGGGAGGCTCAGCAAAAGCTATTCCCTCCACCAGTTAGAAGATAGCACTTTCGGTTCGATACTGCATCTGAAAGCACAAGCCTGGTGTCGACAATCCATTAAAGAGGTTTTTATTGAAATTTCTATTTGGCGTCTCTTGAGGCCACGTCAACTTTTCTTTGAGCCAATTTTTGACAAAATTTAGAAACGCAGAAAAAATGCTTCAAAATAATTTTTTCCCGTAAATACAAACACTTTAAGGATTTGGTGCTATTTTAACTCGGTAGCGTCAAAAAAAAATTAGCGCACTTTCAATTTAAATCATAATTAAATCAATATTTTTGTTTTCGTTTTTTGGTTTTTTGGCGGCTGAAAGCAAATTTTAAAAAAAGCGCTTTTGCATTATTCGTAAGGCTTCTCCGGAGCCTGTACACAAAAAAATAATAAAAAATGATGAAAATTGGAAGGAGAAGGAACAACTGCGTGTCTTTTTAAGGGATTTTTAAAAGGCGTGTGTCGGCGTAGGTGAATTGTATCAGATTACTGGTTATTTAAAATTACCGCGAAGGTTGGGCTTCTGTTAGAACCAAATGTTTTTGGAATATCACTATGCTAGTTGGCGGAAAGATCCTTGGAAGAGGCCAAATCAGCGACACCCACTCCTTAAGGGGTCGGTGTGCAGTTGACAGATACGGATATGGGCTCTTGACAAAAAAATTTTACTGGTTAGTATTCTTCTCAATATACCACCAAAGGTAATGTTTCATACCCAGGCAATTTTGTGACTACAGAATTTTCGAATTACTGCTTTTTACGAAAATTTGAGTTCGAATAAACTTTTGAATTCGACAAATTGATGAGAATTTTTGAAAACAGTTTCCGAACATTATGAAAATAACTTATTTTAGTTCAAATTTTTTTTACAGTATTTGTTTCAATTAAGAAAAAACTTCTTCAAAATGGCACTTTAACTTTTCTGTTCCACATATTTTTTATATGCTATTTGAAAAATGCAATGACATTTTTTTGGGATTTTCGGTGGAAACTATATGGAAATATATCGAAAATTTCCCCCATTTCTGTTTCAAAATTTTTCAAACTAATTTTTCTGGAGTCCTCAGCTAAAAATATTGGGAATGACTACTTTCACTATATTTTAAAATGTCTTCGTTTTGTTTCTTCGCTCTTGTTTATACTCTGAATCATACTTTTTTAAACGAAACTACGGATCGGCAGAAATACTCCAAAGCCCTCATTATCCGGAATTAAAAACATTTTATCACACCCAAACTTGCCGAATTGATAAGCCGACCCATCCACGGTTTAAAATTAATTTCATTTAACTCATGAAGAAAAATATTTGTTTCGATGTAGTAAAATTTTGTTTTTTCCGTCTTTATTCACAAATTTAAATTTTCGATTTCGACGTATAAATTGTATAAAATAAAATTTAACTAATCCGATCTGGTGATCGAAAGCGTATTTGAAGGCTTCCAAGTTATAAATTTAAATTGTAAATTTTACTGTTATTTTGACACCATGGAAGCAAACGCGCGTTTTTAAGTGTTTTTTCAAAATACAATTTATGAAGTAAAAATAATCGATCTAAAAAAAATCTGATTATACAAAGTGAGCTCAAAAGTGGCAACTTTTGTTTGAAAAAGTTTTTACCCAATAATTAAACGTAGCGAAAGTTTCCTATCAAGAGAAAAATAATTGAAAAAGTGCAAATCTGTCAAAATGCACCGACCCTCTTAAGGGGGTTGTGGTTGCTAAATGTTTGAAATCTGCAAGCAATTCAAAGTGGCTTTTATTTATCAGATAAGAAATTTTTCGGAATAATTAGAAATATATTTGAAATTTTTTGAAATAATTAGCAATATATTTATAATTTTATTTTTAATATCTTGAAAAATGCAAATGAAATGAAGCATTCAAGAGTTAAAACACGCTGAAATTTAGTATGTTTTAAAATTTCTCTCTGGTCATAAAAAGCCCGATAAAAATTGTGCTTCATGGTTTAAATTTACATACACGTATGCATATTCAAATGTATACCCACTCCTGCAATATCAACAAAGTTATAGCCATTTCAAATTGCTTGCAGTTAACTGCATCTTACACTCACACCCCCTAACGTATTGTCATTTTTTCAGCGATAAATGAAAACGAACAATCAGAGTCAATAGTTTTAAACGTTAGTGGATTTCTCATGATTCCTTAAATTTAAAGCCACGATACCCTTAAACCCTTAATAAATATTTGTTTATAATAATTTCTCTTAAAATACAGAATAATATGCTGCTGTGCCTCTGGGAGGTTGAGTGTAATACTGTATGTGACGAGCTTAATAACCTAAAATTTTGAAGTCCCCCGAAACCCTAGCTGTCACTATTTTTTCGAAATTTTTTTATTTAAGAATTCCTTAAAATTGTCTAAAAAACCTAAAAAATTAGTTTCCACACTCGGCACCAACATTTTTTCTGACATTCCCACCCTACCTTAAAAGGTTGTAAAAATTTGTTATAGATTAAAAAAATATTAGACCATTTGCAAGAAAAAACAAGCTCCAATTTGAAAAATAAACTATTGGTTTTCTGTCCGTCATCCCTAAGTTTTGCGAATTCGTATACGATTTGAATAATGACCGATTAAAAATCCCTTAACTCCTTAATCCAATAAGCGCAAATTTTATTAGCTCGAAAACAAAAACAATATTATTCTTAAAATCTTAAATTCTTTGAAAAATATCCAAATAAAACCCGTATCGGTTTAATCTTATGGACAAACTTAGTTCCCAGGGAACAAATCCTATCTTCGAGATGACACTTTTTATGCAATCAAAAACACTGGCTAACAAAGTTTTCATTTCAGCTTAACCGTCAGCTCAAAATATTGAGTCGAGCCCATTTTTGGCTGACAGCGCGAATTATGATCAAAGAAGTGAAAAGTTAAATATTATGACAATCGGGACATTTCGCCGTATATTTATTGCTTTTAAATTAACCTTAACGAAAACACACTATTAATTTCTGATAATCCCTTTATTGTCTTACGTAATCGTATTTTCACACTAAATAACGAAATATCGGAAATTAACGGATTCAAGTATTCCAAAAATTTTTAATTGGTCAGAAAAATATGTCAAAATCAATTATCAGACCGATGCGGTTCTAACTTTGAAATTCCAGTTTTTGGGCGGTCAGGTTCTGATTTTTTTTTAACTTTTTTCGAAAAATTTATTTTACGATACTAATCGTGGAAGTGGGTCCCAGTGATAAATATTCTTGCGTAGGTTGGAGTTATTCGATAACATTAATCATAATAGCACAATGTTAAGGATATCCCGCGCACAGAACCAAACCCATGATTACTACTGTATCAAAAGTTGCGTAGGTTTTGCCCTATTGAAAAATGTGAATCAAACTGAGGTGCTATCAGATAACATCAGGCTGTTTGCACAAATTCAGATCTCCTGATATTTTAAAGATATGACGAAAATCAAAAGTTTTGTAAAAATTTTTTGATAGTTTTTGGTGAAATTCTAAAAATTAGACTTTTCGGTCGGTGAAAAATGAACCAATTTGAAAGCAGAAAATCATTTATGGGTTTTATTTGCAATAAATTTAAAAATAGCGAATTATTTATGATTCAAAACTATGAGATTATCAAATAGAATAATTATTCTAACAGAATTCTCTTTATATGAAGACAAACGGAGTTCAATCATTGAAGAAAATTTTTTAACGCAAAAATTTTATAAATAAAATTAACGAAAAAGATGACAAATTCAATTCAGAATTGGATTTGATATTGTTACGTTCTGCTATTTTAAAGTCAAATAATAAATCGCCCTTAAAAATTCATTATGCGACACGGCTACATCGTATAAATCGGTTTTAACAATTGAACTTTCGCATTTCGCAGAATTTTCTCATTTTATAGAGACAATGTGTATATTATAAATAATTACGAAAAGTATAAATATATGAAAAAAAAATCACTTTGACTCTTATATATATCCTATAATTTGTTTGATATACAAATTTTCCTTAAAAAATTGTCAACAAAATGTTTTGTTAAGCTTGCGAGAAAAAAAACAAGGTTTTTATCTGACAATGACTAAGTTGACTTTCTGATTATTTCGTAGTCTTTCAAGGTGACATTTACGAGGCAATGTCTGAGAGTTCAGAATCTGAACTTCAGATATTGTCCCTAAAAATTTGATTGAAAACAAATTGTATTATAAAATTTGAGTAGTTTTTGGCCGAAAATATATAATTTTATCCTCTTTCCAACCCCAGTGGGGTTAGCCCACTCAATTTAATTTTCATGAAAAAGTTGAACGGAATATATTATTGGTGATTTTTCGACCGAGATAAATTTTGGTTTACAAGTTCTATCGTTTTCCCTCAAATCTGACCATTATGGTTATGAAAAGTGACCTCCGCGTTTGAATTACACAGTTATCTCAACCTCATTCGGTCTATTAAAATCTCAAAAATAGATTCATCATTCTTTTTTTGACACTAATTGTGAAATTTTTTGAAAAGTGATACAGAGAATGACTAAGCAAGGACTTTTGAATTTTAAATTTTACCGCTGAAAAAAATAATTGAACTAATTTGACTCTAAATTGACAGTTCAGCTGGATACCGTAGACTACGGCCCTCAGAAAGCTGATCCCACACTCATCAAAATATAATCCCTTTTTGGTCAAAATTTAACAAAGACTAAAAGTGAACTGTTAACTGTGGACAAAATCGCATAATAACTAGTATAAGTAGGAACGAGAAAAATTTTCGTGCTAAACATTTTTTTAATTATGTTCAAATTTGAGGCTTGGAAAAATATCACGATCAGTACAAAAAAATTTCAAAAAATTGTCAGGTAGTGCTCGAAAATCAGAAACCGTTTTTGAAATTGGCTATGTTTAAACTTGAAATTTTCGAGTACTTAGGCAGGAACAGTACCTCACCGAAAGCTATCAAGTTCAGATTTTGATAGCGCCCGAACAAACCATATGATTTTTAGCATATTTATCTTTTTCAGGGTTTGATTAGGAATTCTACCTTCAATTACTGCTATCAGAGACTATCAGATACGATCAGAGACTATCAGAGACTGCTATCAGAGACTGATTCAGAGTCCTTAAAATCAGGTAAGTTAATGAAAATTTGCCACTGAGTAATTTAAAAGCTTGAAGGACTTGAGAAAATTATAAGAATCAAATATTGAAGCACTTTAGCACGTTCAGTTTCGGACGTTCTAATTCCGAACCGATTATCATATGATAACAATAATACACCTGACTTTGGCATATTTTTTTCGTAACATATAATCATCAAAGCTGAAATTGCACAATAAATAAAGGATTGTAGTTGACGTTTTGATGATTCATTAGGAGAAAATTCTAATTCCAAAATTTAAGCGATGAAATGTGGGGTTTTACTCCAGACTCTTGCATATTTTTTTGAAAGAACATTTTTTCTTTATGAAAAAAATAAACCAATTAAAAGTTTTAGAAGGCATCATTTTGTAATCTCGTAAATCGCAAGTAAGTTGTATGGATTGAGGTCTCTCGGCTGAAAATTGTAACTATTTTAATGATTGAATGACCGCCTAAATTTAAACCGGTTTCATTGGTTTATCTTGAAATTGAGGTTGGTGCAAGTATACCGCGTGGTTTGTATTTTTCAAATAGTCAAGATCTGACAGCCCTCAATATTGTGTGCAAATTTGAAGAGTAATTGTTTATGCGAGCATTCAAAAATGCTTTTTTAGCTGTTTAATCTGCATCAAAAGGTCATCCAAATTTGTCGTGTTAAATAATTACATACGTAATAAAATTATTTTCTCCCCGGGGACCGACTCGTTGATACCGAGCCGGCAGTTTTTATAATACCGTTTAATTTTCATTAAGTTTCTCCATCAACAAATAACGCATACTATGCGTCGCATAGATTAGCGTGAATTAGCATAGATGTGACATAGACTATGTATAAATTTCCGAGAAATCAAAATTTATTAAGTCCTCGAAACTTCGTTTATTACAAGGTTAATGGCGATTGAAATTTATATCTTGACACACAACCTGTCTGATCAATCATCTGCGAAATTTATATGGCATTTTATAATTACGGATCATCACATCAAAATATAATAAAATATATCCCCTATTCACACTTTTGTGAATATCCCGGCTCTACTTCTTAAAAACACACTACGTTTCCTAATCAGGGCCGGGATATTCACACAAGTGTGAATAGGGGATATCCCTTTAACACCTTGCGCTGAATCTGAGAAATGTGGGCTGAAAAGCGGCCTCATGAGTGGCTAGGTGGGGTCTGAGGAGTGTCAGGATTGGCTCCCTAGCCGCTTTTCAGCCTACATGTCTCAGATTCAGCGAAAGGTGTTAAAGGGATATGGCTAAGATTGTTAATTGGCTATTCTGTAAATCGGCTATTCAGGAAAGCCTATCCTCCATTCTTTTATACGAAAACTCTAACTTTCGAAAGTTGATTACCTTAAATGTAATACATTTTCGGAGCCGAAATTTGCACGAATCAATCAGAAATACAATTTAATGTACAGTTACCGACAATTAAAATTAACTGCGGAAATCATGAATTAAAATGATTTATGCAAAAAACTTTTCAAAATTTACCAGGAAAGTATTCAAAAACGCTAAAACGTTTTTGAAATTGCTTATCATTTTGCTTAGAATAATTCTAATAAATGATAGGCTAATTCTTTCGAAAAATGCTCAGTTTTGGAAAACGGGACATAATTTTTTTCCAGAATTTCTTCTGGGTCAATTTCAGCACAGAAACTAAAAGTGCTCCGAAAATAAATAAAATCTGAGCTGGTCGATTTTTGCCGTTCCTATTGGTATATTAGGAATATTAATGTACAACCTAGATAATTTTTTTGTTTGGTCAGATCAATTATCTTTCGTATAATTAAAACGGTTTAATTTATATTTTCTTTCTTCTTTTTGCGATTTATTCTTGGTTTTGATTTTAAAAACATGTTCTGCTATACTTGCGATTTTTATCTTTTACAGCTTTAGTCAGAATAATTATTGATTTTTATACAACTACCCATTCAATCTCTTAAGGGGGTATCATAAACTCGGAGTCAATATAACTTACGAAAATAATAAGTCAGTATATTTTTTCATGCTTATTATAGTTAGCTGAACCGATATAAATATGTTTCAGCTTGATAAAATAATTTTTATCCATTTTAGGAAAAATTTGAGTTCGAGTTTTCATCTCTGAAATCGTAAAAATTTCAAAAAAATTCAAAACATTATGAAAATTTTCCGCATTTTTTGTCCAAAATTTGTTCTGTTTTGTTCATTCAAATTTGTGGATAAAAACCAAAAAAAATAGCTACTTTAACTTTGTTCATAGATGCCTACATATTTTCTGACCGCTGTTTGAAAAATCATAAAATTTTTATTTTTCAATTTTTATCGACCTTTTTAGAAATATTATGAAAATTTTCTCCAAATCAAGACCAAAATTTTTTATTGGTGGTTTTTTGAATTTTTCATAAAAAATCTGGCAAAATCACTATTTGAGTTTTCTGGTATCTATTAAATCTCCGTATGTCAACTAATGGGTTGGTCCCGCGATTATCATTTTTAAACTATTGATGAAATGTTTAACACTTGGCTGTACACTCGATAAGTGCCAGTCGGCACTCAATTTTTAAAAATTTTATGCTAGCGAAAAATTTTCAATAAAATTGCGGGTGTAATAGGCGCCATTTCTTTTGATAGTCAGGGCATTTTTTTGATATCAAAACGCAATTTAAGGTCAATTTTTATCTCAAAAAAAGTTGTTTTTCTCTACTTTTTACCATTTTTTACCCTTTTTCATGGAAAAAACTTTGATATTTAAGAAATTTTTGAATGTGCAGAATTTTTAAGCTACTTTTTTAACGCACTACACCCGAAAATGGCTGAAGTTTATATAATCTCTTAAAAAAAATTCTAATTCGGGTTTAGTTGGAAATGGATGTACATGAAAAGTGGTTCTTATATTTTTACAGATACGTAGTTATGTTAAGAAAATAAAATAGAAACGTTTGCAAGAATGAACATTTAAATGAAACTAAAATATAAATAATTAATTTCCACATTGTTTTTTTCTTTCATATATATTGCTCTGAAAAATGTACCAATCTGCCGACTTATGGTACCCCTTAATCCCTCTTATTGAACAGAAAAATTCGTTATGAAAATTGGAAATCGACAAATTGTCCAGACAGTAAATAAATAGTCTTGAAGCATAGCTTCGCTGTAAGACAATCCAAATAAAAATAACTAAGATTATCGTTATTAGCGAACGTTTTCGAATTTTATTTCTAAATCATTTTCAAGCTTTCTATCTTTGAAATAAAACAGAAAAACTTCAAGTTCACAAATTTTTAGAACCTTGTGTTCGCCTAAAATAATTTCAAGGTTCCTAATTAACTTTAACTTTTAAGAAACTCTGAAAACCAATACTTATTTCTTTTCTTGGTGACCATACATCGAAATATCTTTTATTATCAAATTTAGGTATTTTTAGCAAACTAACACGGAAAACAACAACTCTTAAAACTTCAGTATAAGACTTATACTATAAGTAAACTTAAAAAATATTAAGAAAAAAAAATTTGAACTGTTTCAAATGTTTTCTTTTTATAAAAATATAAATAAGAAATTATTAAATATCTTTTTCCCGACCTAAGTCTATCTTACAAATGCTTACTATCTAATATGATTATATAAGCAAGGGTGCTTGATATTGGGACCGCCAAAGTTGATCGGTGTGTAAACACTCAAGCAATCACTAAGAGAACATTAGTGGGATTCGAACACTCGTTATAGAGATAAGCTTAAATAAGCGGTCAAAGTTCTAGGTCAATTTCAAGTTAATTGTAAAGACTTGAAAGAACCCTCAAAAGAACCGCAAGAGTCGACTTTCTCATGAACGTATTATCAACCATGGGTCAATTACGAACTGAAAGATAACTAAAGCGCAAAAACTGGCTTCAGGACCTCCTCTGAAATCGCTAAAATGAGACCAGTTTTTGCGCATAAAATGCTTTGATCCTCATCCCATCCCAGTTTTCTGCATAACATGCTTTGAAAATAACAGTCTCAGTATCTTTATGATTTTTTTTGCGTATTTCTAAAACTTCTTGTTTCTCTGTGGCGGATAAATGATAGATTTTTTGAGTGATCCCATTTTTTTAAGAATCATTTTTGAATTCATTTTTATTGAAAATTTTCTTTATTAAATTTTCTAAAATAAAGTAAAATAAATACATTATAGAAGCTCTTTTCGAATTACTGTGTGAGACAATTACTCATAGGAATAGTTTCTGAGGTTCCCAAAGTAGATACTCTCGCATTTGAGACGAAAAATTGACCAAAAAATCACCCAAAATTCGTACTGACCACCATTTAATTTAATCATAAATTCTAGATGTTGTTTTTATTGACCAATCAGAGCATTAATTTCCTGACTTCGGGCGTATAGGTAAAATCGACCGTAAAGGTGAAGATTTTTTGGCAAAAACGTATAATACGCCCGACGCTGCTGTATGTTAAAAGCGAGATTCTTCTATTATTTAGAAAAACAGTGATCAATTGAAAATAAAATGGGAGAAATGATCGTATAACAAACGATTAAAAATGAACGAAATATAATTATTTGATAATAAAGCCAACGAACATATTTTTAAATATCTGGAGGTGATTCAATTCTCAGATATTTAAAATATTTTCGTGGGCCTTATTATGAAATAATTATATTTGGCTCGCTTTCGATAATTTGCTGCCCGATAATTTTTCGTCTACTTATGTTATTTCCGAAGAGAATGCTGCGAGATATTTCGGTACTAAGTAATCGGCTTGTAAATCCCCACTTTTTAAGTATTGAGTAGACGCTAGGCTGTCAGCACAAATTAAGATGTCGCGATGTATCATTTTAATTGAAAAACAAAAAAGTACATTATTGACAATAATAATTTATTCTTACTGTTAAACAACTTGAAATTGAAAAGGCAAAGCTTAGTTTATGAAAAGACAAAGTGAAAATGAAATTTTTTGAATCACATTTCAAAATAATTTAGAAAAATTTTCGGTCCAAAAAACACCGTATGGATGCTGAAGCTTTTTTCATCCGAATGAATATACCAACTCTTAATAAACAAGAAGAACTTTCGTTCTTCCGTCTATTTTGAATTTGGCATGTTTAATTTTAGCTAAGTTATGCCTTCTCAAACAAACTTTTGCCTAAAATTAATTTTTTCTAGATTTTGAAAGTTTAATTTACTTTGTTAAATTCTGTATTAATTTAAATTTCTTATTATAAAAATGGTTTGAAGAAGAATAAATCGAAAACGTTAACCGTATGAAAATCGCATTTAAAATAATTTATTGTTCATAATTTTTCAGAAAACAATGTTTTTTCGAAAATTTTAAAAATTCGAAAAAATGCCGCCCTCTGATTGGTAAAATTTGACTTTATGCGATTACCGAAATTAAGCCTCCATTTTGTTCGTCTCAATTTACTGAGTTTATTGACAAAAATTGTGCTCTTAAACTGTGCTCAACGTTGAAATTGATGAAAAATTCTTACTCTGACCACCCTTTGAAGTTATTATTATGAAACCGTTCAATCTAATTTTACAAAAAAACTATCCTTCGGTACCATGTCATTTCCTGATCCAGTAACTGATTTCTGTCCGAAACAGAATATTTTTTGGTGTAGTTACATGTCAATCTAATCAGTGACGCAACGTTGAATTTTTAGATTAACACGAAATTTAACCTTTTTCGGTTCAAGAAAATTAAAGAACTTGTTTGCTATTACCGATACTCATTAGGTACTTTAGCGTAAGACAAAAGAGAAAATAGGATTTTGCACGTGGAATGTAATTTGAAAGTATTCTAAGTATTCAAAACAGCACATTTTTTAAAGATTAAAGACGCTGACTTTTTAAATAGTACAAATTAATTGTATTTTCGGATGTTGAAAATTTTTAAACTAAAGAACCAAAAACAAATGCAGAACATAAGTTAAGAATTTGCTATAAATTGCAGGCTATAATTTAGCTTAATTTGACCCGATTATTTTCATCATTTATTTTTGTTCTGTACACAATAGTCTGTCATGCGTCGAAATTTCTGGCTGACTGAATTAATTATGCTGGAATCACCTACTTTGATATAATTTCATTCTACATTTTTTGTGATGTATACAGTATTTCCAAATTAACAAAATTAAATTCTGGAATGTACTGAACATAATGTAATAATTTATACATTTTATGTAATAATTAAATTTAATTGTAATTAATTTAATGTTATAGTTCAAACATTTTTTGCTTGTCATCCTGAGCTTTTAATGTCTGTTAACTCGTTAACTTTAGAAGTGAATCTGTACCAAGACTCGATTTCTGGCAAATAGGGACCATTCTTATAAATCGAGCGATATAAGCAAAGTTTCAT
>SCLH01000445.1:138199-149217 GCA_004367855.1 Oikopleura vanhoeffeni | reverse complement strand
TCGTTATGTTCAAAGTTCTTAGATTATGTGTTAATTAGTACTCAAAATTTTTCGGCGTAATTTGAATACTATTTGTGTACTTGAACCAAAACCTTATTTCATAATTTGAAGGTAACATGATCGTTTTTGGACTTTCGTCTAATAGAAAAAAAGTCTTAAACACTTCTAAAGAACCTCTTCACTTTTTTCAAAAAGTGTTTAAAGCAATTTTTGAAATAAAAACGGTACTATTTTGGCCAACCTTATTTCTTAAATATACGGTCACGTGATCATTTTTGGGCTATGGACCATAGCCTATGGTGTAATGGAAAAAAAGTATTAGATTTTTTTTCTGATCACGATCAAAGGTTTTATTTGGTGATTCGAAAAATTTTTGCAAAAAATAAGTACTGTAATACAGTAAAAATTGAAAAAAACGTACAAACATCATTTGGTCTTAAAGTTAATCGATAACTTTATTACTGATTTTGTCATTAATGTTTGAGCGTCGTAAAATGCGATTGAATGGTGAATGGTCACTACTTGCCGGAAATCAAGTCTACGAGTTAAATATTTATGTCGGCTTAGGTGTTTTTATTAAAAAAACTTCGATGCATAGGCAATTTTTTTATATTAAATACTGGTTACTCAATATGATCAGTTCAAAATTTAAAATTGTGCAAACACGGTGTTATACGGTTAACGGTTATACAGTATACGGTTATACGGTATACGGTGTATTACAAAATAACTTAATAATTAAAAAAAAAATTTTGATCCGCGATAAGTCATGCATCGAACTTTTTTCTAAATATATTTATTCTGCTTTTATTTGACGTTTCGGCTAAACCGTCATTATCAGGTATAACTCATACCGTATGAGAAAGAAGTGAACAGAATTCAAAATTGATTTATTTTACGCGCGAAATCAGTTTACAATATTTGGCAGAATTACATTTGTGAATTTTGAAAAGGTGCATTTTTTGCGAAACTTAGTAATCGAGCTTCAGAAGGAGTACTAAACGTCAAATAAAAACTATCTATGGATAAAAAATATATTTATCTCTCAAAAACACTGAATATATATCCCCTATTCACACTTTCTGTTAATATCCGCCCTACTGACCTTAAAAAAGCAACACTACGTTTCCTAACATGGCCGGGATATTAACAAAAGTGTGGATATGGGATATAATCTTTCCCAAGTGGCAATAAAAATATTGCAAATTCGTTAAGATTAGACGATATTAGTCTCCGTGTTATTATAAACCTGTTCACACTCATGTTATTTGAGAGCTGGCCAGCTTAGCCGAATACTGTGAGCGTTACCTTAATTAACATTAACAAGGATACTATTATCAATTATACAATTCTTTATTTGAACCTTTTTCAATTGAAGTCGTTCACTTTTCAAAAAAACACACGTAACCAAGGATGGCTCCAACTTTGGGCGTCGTTTTCTTACGATGCTGATGGATACTTTCAGCAAGCGAGCGCTGTGATTGGCCAGTGATGAGGCTAAAACATTGGCTTGTTTTTAAAAAGAAGCCATCGTTTAAAATAAAGCATTTTCATTGGCTGGAGTATCCATAGCGTCGTAAGGGAACGACGCCCAAAAAATGGGATATTCTGTAAACTGTCAGGCAGTTACGTGTTTATCGATTATTTTCAATAAATTTCATAGTCAGGCTGACTAAGTCAGCTCAAAGCTACATTAAGATTAATTTTAGAACCAAAGACGTTGGTTTTGTCGGGAAACTAGATAAACAAATTAATCGCCAACTCCAACAGGAAATTTTATCATGTTATAATTATAACAAAGTTGAACATGGAGAACACCATGAATAACATGTTATGACGTCGAAAAGTAGTCGGAAAACAGTGACTAGGCGAATTGTCTACTTAGTTTCCGTCAAATTCTGTGCTTATTAGTTAAATGAAATCTACTTGAATGATTTGCGCTCTTTTTACTAGGTTTGCGTACCTACGTTAATATCTCTTTATCACACGTTTGTTAATATCCCGGTCCTACTACTTAAAAACACACTACGTTTGATAATCAGGGCCGGGATATTGACTAAAGTGTGATAAAGGGATAAAGGAACGGCAAAAATTTTCTTTGCTAATTTTTTTTAATTGTGTTTAAATTAAGGCCCTTGAAAAATACAATGTACAATTGTATAATGTACAAACATTTTTTACAAATTGTCAAGTACTGCTCTAAAATTAGAAACCATTTTTGAAATTGCCTATGTTTAATGTTAAGCTTGAAATTTTAAAATTTTACAAAAAATATTTCAGGAAAAATTTCAACCTTAAACATAGGCAACCATAGGCAATTTCAAAAACTTTTTTTTCATTTTTTCAGCAGCTGACAATTTTTAATTTTTTTTTTGTACTGAACGTCATATTTTCAAGGGCTACAAGTTTGATATACTTAAAAAATGTTTAGCAATAAAAACGTTCGCCGTTCCTACCTTAGTCTACGTAAGTTGAAGTTTTTAAATACCTTATATTTTTTCAAATGACCTCAGAGTCGTCAATCTTGATGATCAACAAATCTAAGTTTTATCAGCTGCATTAACAACTATCACTTTTGACACCGAGTTTATAAAATAATGCAGAAAACTCAGCAAGTTTTTATTCACAACTTATTTCTACAAAAATCACAAAGGTTTGATTTTCTAACATGCTTTGGATTTGAATTCTGAATAGAAGAAAAGTCTTGCTCAATATTTAATTCGGAGATTATACAAAAAANTGATTTGCGGAAAATTTTCATAATATTTCTAAAGAGTCGACAACAAAATGACAAAAAAACATTTCATGATTTTTCAAACAGCAGTCAGAAAATATGTAGACATGCATGAAAAAAGTTAAAGTGGCTATTTTTTTCGTTTTTATTCACAGATTTCATAAAATTAATCAGAAAAAATTTTGGACGAAAAATGCTTAAAATTTTCATAATGCTTTGAATTTTTTCGAAAATTTTACGAATTATAAAATAAAAGTTTGAACTCAAATCGTTCCTTAAATAGATAAAAAATGATTTTAATGAGCTGATACACATTTATTGTGGTTCAGCTAACGATAATAAGCACAAAAAAATAAACCAACTAATTATTTTCGTAAGTTAAATTGACGCCAGTCTGCCACATCGCTGCTACCCCCTTAATAACTTAACCAAATTCGAATGTCATTAAAAAAAAAGATTTCTTTAAAATTTGGTGAGATTTAATTCTAGCATGTAAACGATCTGGAGTTTCACCAATACAGATGCATCACATTTGCAGGAGTATTTATGGTACCTGGTTAAAAAATATTTTGACGATCAAAAATACAGGAAATACAGATGACCATATTTTTTTATCATGGAACGAATTCAAAGTTTTTTAGTCTGCGAACAAATCATTTATTCATCATTTACAAATTGAAATTGTTTTGTGCGTTTTTTAATAACATTGAATAACCCTGGGCCAAAAAAAGTCATGTGAATTAATTCATCAAATTTATTTTAATTGTATTCCGCCCAAGGTTTACTATGAAATTTTGGGCGGAGAAACTGCTTTTGATGAGGACTTATTTAAAAATATATATTCTTCATTTTGAATATTTCGTAAGAATATGATCCACAAAAGATTTCTTGTTTTCTGATTAGTTCATGCTAAACCAACCAGGAACGGTATTTTTTGAAATTTTCTATTCTTTCGAAATTTCCGAAAAAATATACTGTTCATTTTTTGCATATCTGTAGTACATCTCGTGATCTGAATTTTCGCGAGCAGCCTAGCCTAGCTTTAAAACACAATTTGTTATGATACAACCACATTTTTTTTATTTTTTTCAGTAAAAAACGAATTAATTGAAAATTTTTATTTGTCCCATTTTTTATGTTGGCTTGAAATCAATTTATTTTGGCGTCAAAACAAATGAAACAAAAATTCTTTTTTTTCTGATTTATCTTTTTTCTAATTTATTCTTCTTTTCCTTTCATATCTCTTTTTGAAAATATCTCTTAATTATTAAAATTTAATTTGTTTGTTTAGCACAAAATACGTTTTTATCAATAAAATCTTATTATCAAGTTTTCTTCTAAAAAAGTTATATTTTGATTCTTGAAAATGTTACGTATTCTGGCGAGGTCCATGCGCCACCGCCACCAGCGATTGGAACGTTCAATCGTTGCACCACGCTCGAAAATAATTTTAAAAATTTATCGATTATAATTTTTAATCTTGGAGATTACGTTTTTCAGATTTTTGAATTGTTTTCACACAAATTTACACCTAGTTAAAGGTAGAAACAGCAAAATAAATTTAATGTAGAAAATTTATGTAGTTTATTGTAAAGAATTACAAAAGAAACAACTTTGGTAGAAAAATATTTTTTCAAATCACCCTGTCAAAAATCACAAACCGTTTTGGAAATTGCCTATCTTCAATCTTGAAGTTCTAGATTTTTTAGGAAAAAATTCCAAGAAAAACTTCAAGCTTTAATGATAGGCAAAAAAATTTCCAAAATTTTCAGAAAATGCTGGTTTTTTCTGGGTCAATTTCAGCACAGAAACTGAAAGTGCTCAAAAAATAAATAAAACTAATTTAAAATTCTATGCTGTATTTCCATTTCAAAAAAATTGCAGGCTAAATCTTTGAGTACAATTTGAATTTGAGTGCCTTGATATTGGGTTAATGACTGTAAAAAATTTATTTTTACTGATTTTTTAGCGACTTAACTTTATAAAAGAAAAAATCGGAGCTAATTATGTAATCATCCAAAATAAGTGCTTTTCCACGTCATAAATTTTTTATGTGATCTGTTGAAAGGAGTGAAAGGTTTCAAATTATAAAGCGGGAAAACAAATTAAATGTTAAATATTTCTGAAATTTTCAAAAATGTTTTTTTATACTAGAACTCGTGTTATTCAAAATTTAATTTTCAAAATTAAACTTCTTTTTTTTCTAAAAACGTACTAAACACGTAACGCTTCTGAAAATACTGTTTATAAAAGAATAAAAGTGAGGCTGCGTGATTTAAGAACTAACATTTTGCTCCATATTCTCAAAAACAATTGTTGAGCCATTGATCTATTAAGGATGAGTAATACCGAGTCGAATTTTTAGTGTCGATTTGACGACAATCGGGAATATTAACTCCCGTAGTGGCCGACAATCTCTGGACCCGTAGTGTCTTTTGCACCATCCGTGGTGTTTGCATTTGAATCAAGCATATAACCGACGATTCATTATCAACATTATTTTTTCAATGATAATAATATTATACAAAGAAATTTTCTACTGTCCTACAAACAAAATAAAAACAATTTTTTTAAAAATTTATAAAAAGTCATCAAATGTGAATAAGAAAATTAAAAACTCTCTCATTTTGCGATTCTGACAAACAAGTGCATAAATAACACGATTTTAGGATTAATTTGACATTTTAAAATTTGAAATTTAAACCGTCACACAATTTGCGTATGTAATCTGCAAAAAAATTGACTGTTTTAAAGAAATTATTTAGTAAAATGAATCTTTAAATTTTTGTGGACGATTTATTTCTCTCTTCTTTCTGTCGCCTACGCATTCTTATGTTTATCCTATTTTCGGAAGTTTGGACTTCTAGAACTGCTCTATTTGAACGGAGGCCAATTTAAAATGCAATAAAGTCTTAGAAATTCGTGACGATTCTTTTAAGGGTCTTCCACGTGATTTGAGTACTTTTTGAAAAAAAACATAGTACAAATATTTTAAAAAGTACTCAAATTACGTCAAAAAAATTCAGGGTCAACTTCAAACGTTTTTAAGACTTTTTTACATTACATCAAAGTCGAATAAAATCACGTGACGAAATAATGCAAAAATAAGGTTTGGAATATATGTATAAATTAATCCTTATTTCTCGAAAAATAAGACCACGTGACGTTTTGGAGAATATTATTATGTTCAAAACTCTTGAATTAGGTGTCATTTGGCCCAAAAAAAATTTTAGGCGTAATTTGATCACTATTTGTTAACTTGACCAAAACCTTATTTCCTAATTTGAAGGCCACGTGATCGTTTTTGGGCTTTAATGTAACGGGAAAAAAGTCTTAAAACTTTTAAGGAACCACTTCACTTCTTTCAAAAATTGATTTAAGCAATTTTTGAAAAAAAAACAGTACTATTTTTATCAACCTTATGCCTTAAATAATACGGTAAACGTGATCATTTTGGGGCTATGTTGTAATGGGAAAAAAGTCTTAGAATTTTTTTTTTGATCCCGCTGAAAAGCTTTTTTTGATGATTTATTTTTTTTTGCAAAAAATAAGTCTGTAATACAGTAAAATTTTTCGAAAAAAAACGCACAAACGTCAATTATCCCAAATAGTCGATCATCACTTTGTGAATTTTATTTTTACATGATTAAGGGTCCTAAATTGCGATTAAAGGCCATTGCACCACGGATGGTGCAAAAGATTAAGTGTTTTAATTCAGATCCGATCAGGTTATGCGCGACCCCTGGTTTGATAAAATCAAGCTTAATCAAAATACTACCTCCGAGCTTAAATTTAAGAGTTTTGAGAAATATTTTCTTAAGGCAATTCAATTATCTTAATCATATTGAGATAAATTTTCCAATTAAATTATAATTTGAATAAAATTATGTAAATAATATTGGTGTAAACTTTTCAAGCTTCCTATCAGAAATTTTTCAATGATAAAGTTTCTACTTTTAACCCTTAATTTTATTTGATTTTTCGACCCTTAATTTGATTTGAATTTTAAAATATTGAACAAAAATATCCTAGAGTAACTCTGCGGGGCTTTTGTGAGACAAAATTCGTGTTTTGGAACTCTAAGGATTAAGTGGTCACGTATATCTCTGGAGTCAACTCTCGAGGTTCGTTGCTTTCACAATATTTAACTGAATACATAACTGAATTGTTTTTATCATACATGTAAGTAAATTATAAGTTATAAGCTTTCAAATGTCAAATATTTGCTAAAACCTATAGCCCCCAAGACCGTAAAACCTTTTTTGAGATCTAAAATTTAGATTATTTATTACATTTACTTTTCACGATAAGTTTCGACTGCTCATGCCATAATAAAATCCATGGAGAAAATCATATACAAGGGGAAGCCCAATATCGCCTAGAGTTTTTTAAAAGTGGCGATACTCGCACTTTCGGCAGTGTAGGTACAAAAATATTTGTTTTTGTTAAAAAATGAAACACACGTTCGAAATGACGTCATAATTCGTTTTTTTATAAGTAGTTTCACGATGAGTTCAAAGGAATAAAATACCAAAATGTGTCAATTTACGACCCCCAAATACAATCAAATACAAATTCAAAAAAGTGGATTTGAGAAATTTAATCTTGAAATATGACGTCATTCTCGACGCACTCAGAGCAGTTTTTGATAAAATTTCCAACACCTACGCAATTTCGGCGATATAAGCTCTTTTGGCGATTTGGGCACTGACAAGAATGTAGCTTAAGGGGGTTCTATAGGCCAGCCAGACTTTTTTTGAGGCTCATAACTTTCTATTGCTACATAATAATACCATAAAAAACTCTTGAATGATAGTTCATAATCTCGTGAATAACTTTTGCTGAAAATTTTGAAGATCGAATTTACAACCAACCGGGTAAATGAGGTTAACCGGGAGCAATAATTTTTTCTAAAGCTTATATTTTGTTTTCGTCCTTTCAGAAAATATTCATGCTCACATAAGTGTGAAATAGCATAGCAGAAAAAATACTGCACGCGTTTTTCGATTTCATCCTCAAAATGTTTTCGATATGCCAAAAGGCTCTATTTTTGCTATTTTGGCCACGACAACGATATTTTCCTACAAGTCATTTACAAAAATTATTACATGTATCACAGATTATCCAGATAATTTGGAAGAAAATGACTGCGCTTGATTTTCATTTCAGTTTTTAACTCCAGGAGACAATTTGAGAATTATTTTTAATCTCAATTTATCCTATTGCGTTTTTAATCATCAAACAATCGTGAGCATCACTTTTTGGATAATATTATATAACTTTGTTCGAAATATCTATAGATCTAGCGCTAGAGATCAAAATATTTTTGTTATTTTGCAATACTTAGAAAAATTTCGAATAATTTCAAAAAAAAATTTTCAAATTTTTAATATTCTCTAATTATAATATCAGTAAACAAGCCACGCAGAATTCAAAAATGAAAAAATTAAAGTCTCTACCTATGCTAGATCCAAAGATTAAGCCTACCTATAGAACTCGCTTTAACGGGGTTACTCAAACGGTTTTTGACATTTTAATGGGCTCAGAACAAAACGAAACAGTTATAGAATTCTGAAAAAGCCTAAAGGAAGATCTATCCTTTTGCTTTCCGACTAAAAGTAAAACTGAGTTTTTTGAGCACCACAGCACCACATGGAGTAGGAGTTCTAAAACACTGATTTTGACTTCAATGTCTTTTTATCTCGAACGCTTAATGAAATTGAATTAACTTTGTAAGAATAACTACTACGAGGTTGACTAGTATCGGAAATATTTTGCCGAAAATTTCGATTCGGACTTTATCTGAATAATGAAAACTGTAAGTTTCATGATATTTTAGAATTTGTAGCTCAGTTCTCAAAAACGATCGATACAATTTTTTTAATTTGGTATTATTAGGAGAAACATGTCTTTCTCAATTTCTTAGTGAAAATTTTTTTTAAACATTGCTCCTATTTAATAAAAAATTGCAGATTAATTCAGCCGGAAGTCAATTTTTATGATTTCTAGAAAAAAAAAACTGAGCTGTAAGTACCATCAACTTAAAAGGCGCATGGTCTTACTGAACAAAAAATCTGCTACGTCAGGTTGAAATTTTGATCCCTTATATTCTAGAATCAAGAAAATGTAAAATTCCAAACTAGACGAAATTTTTCTCGAAACGATTCGATACTTTTTTTAAAATTTATTTAATACGTGCAAACATGTCTTCTCAATTTCCAGTGAAAAACTTTTTTTAAACATCGCTCCTATAATAGAAATTGCAATTTTGGTTTAGCCGGAAGTCAGTTTTTTGGAGTTTCTCTAGAATTTATTTCATCCGATAATACCGAATTCACCCTCAAATTGAAGCTACTGCAAAACTGAAGCAAAAACGTGCTACTCACTTTTACTGTTGTTTAGAATTTTCTATTAAATTGAGGTTTATGTATTTTTCTCATAAATACTCAGAAAAAATTCTGAAAAAACTCGAAATTTTGAGAAAAATCTCGACAATTTTTTTTATATAAGAGCAGAAATGCATTTTGAGCCTTCTTGAAGCATTTGGTCAGTCTATTATGTCCCTAACCTGAATTAAAAACTTGATTACCCCTTAAGGGTATCCTGGTTTCTTCATTTTCTGTAGTTATTATGTCATAAAAATGCACCAAAACAATCGTTATGTTTGTAAGCACAAAACAACCCAAATAAGAACAAAAAAAATTCGAAATATTTGAATTTGTTCGATTTTTCTGAGTATTTTTCAAAATTAAGTGGAAAATAACGTTTGTTTTAATTTGAGTCTTAAACTTCAAAATTTTGGCTTGACGTTAGCAACTTTCTCTTCCGTGTTTCCCCAGATTTCTTTTGAGCCTACTTTTGAAAAAATCTAAGCACATTTTTTTTTCGAATTTTTTTCATCGTGAAGTTGAAAAATTCATACTTTTTATTTGGTTCGAAATTTAACAAAAACGCTCGTATGAAGCTTTTGTTTGTTTAGAGCTAGCTTTTCCAAAAATTTGAGTAAATTTTGAAATTTAACCTAGGAGTTTTTACATATTCTAGAATAAATTTAGCACTTATTGACAAAAGCGCTCCTACGAAGTTTTGTATATTAATTGTACAGCTTATGTTAAAATTTGGGTTTGTTTCAAAATAAAACCTGGGAAGAGATAGATTTTCCGTTTTGGCTTAAGTGGCTCTTGTGCCGCTTATGTGTGAAGGAGTGTGGTCATACAAAAAAGTTTTGGCATATTTTTTTGCAAGTTGTAGGCTAGTTCCACAAAGTGGCTAATCTTAATAATATCCTTGAAGCCCTGTTTGGTTGATATTTGATCGAGATGTCAAATTATGGACCAGGGGAAAATCGCAAAATTGCGTAGGTTTTCTTCGTCGATATTGATCCGGCAATATCGGGCCACCCCCTGTATGTGGATTTGAGAATTAACAGTTGCATAAATATTAATTAAAAATTGTCGAGGCTATAATTAGCTAAATTTATTTGTAATTAATTTTCTCATATCGATAATTACAATGTGAATTATCAAGCATTCACCGTATTTACTCCGTAAGTTTGTGACGTCGAGGCCAAAATTGAATACAGTGTAGGTGTACAAAATTCATATTACTAATAAGCTATTAGGTCATTTTATGCCCACTTTTCACCAGGGAAATTTTGATTTGAAAAGATTAGACAAAATAAGAAGTGAACGAACGATAAAAACCGATTGTCTTGATCGTCTAGTTTAGAATAGTAGTAATTATGCCAAGATTTTTACCGATCTACAATGTACATTATGTAGTTGATGTCAATTGGCTATTAAAAAAAGGAGACAGTCGTAGGTTAAACGACCAATGGGGTTTAACAAGCACCCACCAAAGAGCGCGTTCTATACATCGGAAAATTTTGTCCGAAACAAAAGTTTCTTTGAATACGAAAATTGGAGATAAATTTCTGAAAATCGTCAATCATTTTCATTTTCTTAATTTCTTCCTTCACCGAATTAATTTCAACGAGGTTGGTTCAAATGTTTGTAAAATTAATTCATCAAATTCGAAAAACTCATAATGATCAAATTCATTTTGATCAAATTATTAAGAATGCTTTATACGCAAATCAAGCCTGTTTTGCTATAGTTAACCAATCAGCGGAATTGTGCGGAATCGTGGGTTAAACTTAATTCACCCATATCCTTTTCCAACTTAACGGGGTATTCAACGGTTTTTGAACTTTTAGATCACCGCTCAGAACCAAACGGAAGAAGTTTTGACAATTCTGAAAAGACTGATGTGCAGATTTATCTTC
>SCLH01000445.1:123088-135517 GCA_004367855.1 Oikopleura vanhoeffeni | reverse complement strand
TTATAGAACGATCCAGTATACAGTAGGGGGCATGTCAATAGAAGAACGGTCACCCTGCAGTATATCACTCTAAAGATCGGGAAAGATAAACAAAAGGCTCGATAGTTGACATCTAATAAAATTTTAACAGATTACTCCTAATAGTGGGGTAAAATTGAGCCTTTTATCTTTCATGTTGCAACAAAAAGTCATTAATAAATGCAATTTTACACAAAAAAAAGAGCAAACATCGGTAAATATTAACAAAAATTTCAAAGTCATCAGTGAGTGTTTATAACTTCTATCAAAAAATTGTATTTTTTTAATCGCAATTTTTCCAATATTTTGATCAAAACTGTTGGGTCGAAAAAGCGAGTAATATTTTATTTAATAAAATTAGGCTCATTCCGTGAGAGGCATGTGTTTTATCAATACAAGCAAAAATTTCTACTAGTATTTCGTAACAAATCTATGAAAAAAATTGGCAGGTTAGTTTGGACCAAATTGAGGTAATTTCGTTTATTAAAATAATCAATTTTAGCTAATACTCTCAAAAAGCAGTTTCAGCATTTTTTATTCAATCTCGTTATATTAAACATACAATCGTTACATTTCGGCGCATGTAGAAAAATAAAAATTAAAGCTGTGAAAAATTAAATTATAATCGTCTGACTTTTCAGGCACTATGATGCGGTGCAGTACACGGTGTTCGAAATTTGAGGAATCGTAAAGTCCTCCTAAATTTATTCAGCTTTGGCTGCAATTTTCGCGATTTTTAGTAATGTGATTGAACTAAACAATTTTGGAAATTTAACTATAAGCTGATTGGTCGATCTGTAATCGTCCTTAGAAATTATGGAGAATAATAATTCTAAATAAAATGTTAATTACAGGGGAGGCCCGATATCGTCGGCCCAATATTGTCGAATTTGCGAATATCGACAAAAAAAACCTACGCAATTTCACTGTTTTTAGCTTAAATTCTTCCAGTGCCAATATCGCCGAAAGTGCCAATATCGCCGAAAATGCACAATATCCCAACATTTTTTAAGGTTTTGATTACAAATTACTTTGTGGGCGTCATGAATGACTTTATTTTCGAGATTGAATTTATCAAATCTACTTTTTTGCAATTTTGTTTGATTACATTTATTGGGGAAACTTAGAAACCGATAGTCATTTTTTGGCTGGGGGGTAAATCGCCGGGCTATGCAAATAAAGATTGATTGCGATCGAAAAAGGGGGACAGACCAGGGGTCGGCACAATTGGATCGGATCGGAAAAATCGATCCGATCCAATTTTTTCGGCGGGTCCACCAATCCGATCCAAAATTTTTTTCGAATGTGCCGACCCCTGGGACAGACCTCACGACACTCATTTCCCACTGCGCAGATAATCCCAGCTGCTCACATGCTCTGAATTAATCAACTTTATTTCGTGAATAAACGGCACTACTAGTGATTTCGAAATCAAATAAAATTCAATTTATTTCGAAAAAGAAAAGAAAAATGCTTTCAATTTCGAAATAAATAATATTAATTTTGAAAATGAATGCACATACTATTAATTCCAAAATAAAAATAAAATTCCAAAATAAATAAATAAACTATTAATTTCGAAATAAAAATGAATAAATTCCAAAAATAAATAAATAAACTATTAATTTCGAAATTAAATTAACATAAATAAAATTTTAATTTGTGTACACTGTACACTTGTACACTGTACAGTATGTAACATTTTTGCTCCTCTTTTACCAATGTGGATAACTTGCTATCCGCCAATGAGAACGATCAATTTTCGCAAATACCTACGTCTTTTCCAGATTGAACCAATCGAAACGATGGAAATCAGATTTGTCCAAATTGGGAAAAAGGGGAGCAAAAATGTTACATATTGTAGATAATAAAAAAATGCGATAAATTTCAAACATAAAGTAAACTATAAATAAGTGTACTATAAATAAATAAAAGACAATAAATTAAGAAAGTTAATAAAAATACTTGTAAAAGGGCTCTCAAAGTGGTCTGAGATTTTAAATCGGTGAAAACTCATTTGACATGACTCATTTGTGACAAAATACCATCGGGTGCTTTTCTAGAACACCTGTTCTAATAGTATGTGCTATAGACTATAACTTATAGACTATAACTNGAGATAAAAGCCTATTCTTTAATATAGAGAAATGTGTAAGCGGAAAATATTTATTATTTCCAATGCAAATTTCTAGAATATATTCTAAATGTTCTGAAAATTTTATTTCGCATTGACTCAATAGAATTATGAAAGTGTTTTTCTGACAAAGTTTGTGATATCAACCACACCACCTTTCAATTATATACACTTCATTCGTTATAAGAGAAGTTTTAACGCCTACGCAATTTTTTTAGGCAAAAGATAGGGGGAAAAAAGAGTGACGTCGTTTGCAGTAATTCCAACCGAGTTCGACTATTTTTGAATAACTCCTACCTCAATTTCGAAGAAAGTAATTTCTCAGAATATTTTTAAGAAGTATCTCCCATCGAGATTGATATCACGGTCAGCACAGATGCTCAATTATCAATACATTTATAAAATTAAACTTTTTTTTAAATTTTCATTTTATTTATTTTCGATTGCAGAAACAGAAAGTTGGTTAAATTGAAGTTGAATGAATATATTTTACAAATGTAAACAGAAAGTTTTAAGGAAATAGTTTTAAAACTGCTCGTCTACTGGACCACCTTCAATCTCGTAATATTTTGACATGAAGTTCAAATCGTCCGGTATATCTCCATTTTCAACCCGTTTGCGTTTTCTGACGATTCTTGGTATTTGGTTTGTCTCCAATAAGATCGAAAAGTTTATTCGTGTAATTTGTCTGGTAGACCGGAGACTCCAAAATTGACTTGAAGTCGAATGGCCATTTTCAAGATTTTTTTTTGGTATAATTTCTCATTTATAAGTCGCAAATAGCATTAGTTTCAAATCCTTGCAAGTATGTAAATTTGCTTGATGATTTGGCAAAATTATCCAATTTTCTGTAACTAGCCAAAATTCTGGAGATTATTAGGAATTGCCGACCTATTTAGAGCTTTTCCAGTCCAAGTACAGACTGTTCTCGAATTTGAGCTCTTAAAGATACGGAGCCGCTTTGCGTGACTTTATTTGATCTAAGTGCTTTATAGAACATTGTTGAAATTTAGTTATAAAACATAACCGATGGTTTTGCCCTTCTCGATTTTAATCAATAATGGCAATTCGTGTGTACCGGAATCAAGATTTAATAACTAGGTATCGGTACCAAAAAAATTATCGATGAAATTTGGTATACCTCGAGCCGGGATATTTACAAAAGTGTGAATAGGGGATATATACCTGAAAATGATAAAAAAAGTGTAATTATTTTGCTTTTATAGCCTATAAAGCGATTATTACAGTGTAATATAGGGTACATTAATAGGGTAAATTATAGGGTACAGTAGTCATTTATAATCAGCCTAAACTGTGACATCAGATACTTTTGCTTTTCTCTCTGTAATTTCTAGAACTCAAAATTATTATTCTAGAATTTGAAATGTCGGATGAAAAAATATAACTTTTCAACTTCAACGTACCTGATTTAAAATAAATTGAAATTTCAACTACCTTGAGCTTTTTGTAAACAAATCCAAAGTAGAGCCAATATATTGGCTCTAGTGCCTTGGTGGAAGTTTTTTGTATACTCACAAATTTTGTTCACTTTTAAGTTAATTAGTTCAGATTAACTTTGTAAGATAAAACCGCAAAAAAACGTAGCCCACAGTAAAGTTATTTTTTCTTACTATCACACAGTACCATTTTTTCTTGTTTCACAAACCACATTTGGTCAAAATGACGGCCGACAAAGTTTTGACCTGTCTTGAGTCAAGAATCTTGACATTGGATTTTAAATAATCATTTCAAAATAATTGAAAGTAGGCAATTTTCAACTTTATGCTTTATTAGTGGTAATCTACCCGTGAGTGAGAGAATGCCACTTCTATTGTCAAAAAGCAGTTGAAATTGCTTTATCTGACCCTTCATTTCTTCGCGATTAGAAAGTTTAGGCTGAACAGTTCAGCCTGAACTTATTTGTTTTAAATGGAAATCTTGGATATATGAATTTCATATATGAAATACCACTGGTCAGTATGTAGCCATTCTGTACACCTTAGAATGCAAATAAAGAAAATAATAATAATAATCATACAGTAAGTATAAGCGATAAGGTCAGTTACAACGTATCATACGATTCAGGCCTCAACTGACAAATCGTGACTATTTGATGAGCGAAATGAAAAACGATGATCGGCTCTCGTTCAAATTTTATTGGCTGATTTGTCACTTCAGCTCGTGATTGACTGCAAGTATCCAAATTTCATTGGCTTCTAATTTTGATCTGACTAAAAAACTGAACAGGTGTCAAAATTAAATTGAAAAAGTAAGAAAATTTTAAATTGCATTTTAGCAATCTTCAATGTCAGGCTGACTAAGTCAGCTTCATTTGAGTAAACTGATGGTAACAAAAATTTCGAAGAAATCCACAAAAGAAATGATTAGCATCTCCCACCCTATACTGGGCTCAACTTTTTCGTTGTACATATATTTTTAGCTTTATTCAGATTTTAATAAAAAATCCTTAAAAATCCATTTTTTTTAATTTGTAAACTATTTCAACAATTTGCCGACTTCATTAATAGCGCAAATCATAAATTCTAACAAAAAAGGTTTTTCAAGAACAATAACGTTTTACTTTTTTTCGAAGTAGAAAAATTCATTTTTATTATTTTTCAGCATTGTTGACGACCATTTTCGATTTCTGGGGACTGAAAGTCAATGATTAAGCCTGAGAATGTGAAATTTACTTCGTTGAAATTTTTTTGAAACATAAGCAGTTAGATAAAAATAGGGAGTTAAAATTAACATGCCGAGATTATGGTATAATTATCAGTTTCGGCGTGAGAACAATTTTAAGAATGTTCCTTCAAGTTGAAACCCTAGATATTTTCTCAGTATATATTTGTGGTGTTTTTAAACCAAAGAACAAAATTTTTGTATATTTCGGTAGTAGTTTGAAGTACTTTGAAGGGTACTTGATTTGACAATGGTTATAAAGTTGTTGTGGTCCGGTTAATTAATCACATTACTGATCGGGTGGCCTCTATCTATTTAGTACCAAAAGTAGTATACAGGGGAGGGCAATATCGCCGAAAGTTTTTCGACAAAAAATTTCGGCGTTATTGACAAATTCGGCGATATTGGCACATTGGGCGATATTGGAACAGATATATTTTTTTTTAAATGACGTCATATGTTGATTTTTTAAATTTTATAGGGAGTTTTACAGTAGGTAGAATGAATTGAATCACCAAAATACATAGAATTAAGTTCTCGACCGAACGCAATCAGATAAAAGTTGAAAAGAGGAAATTTTGAAATTCAATCTTGTAAATGAAGTCATTCATGACGCCCACAAAGTAATTTTAATAGAAATCTCATAAAAATTCGGCGATATAGGCAAATTCGGCGATATTGGCACATTCGGCGATATGGGCACTGGACGTATTGTAGCTTAAAATCGTGAAATTGCGTAGGTTCTTTTCGGCGATTTCGGCAAATTCGGCGATATTGGGCCCTGTATACACTTAAGGGGGTATATCTGGCAGATTTGACATATTCACGGTGATATATTCTGAAAACTAAAAGCTTATGAGAAAAACCGAAAATGCTTATTTGTAGATCTATTCTTGATCTTGCGAAAAGTACATCACAAATTATTTTTACATACACCAATAGGTACAGTATCCTAACAAGGCGTTTTCAAAATTTCAAAATCTATCTCCTGCCAGACGGTATATCCATTGAGCTCAAATTTTCACAGATAACGTAACGGTAGTACACTGTATATAAAGAAGAGCTTTTTTCGATCCGGCAACTGAACAATTCTAGAACGCCAAATAACCGACGATTTTTAACAATTGCAGACTTCAAAATCTTCTCTCCGAGGATATGTTTGCAAAATAGCTCAAATTTTTATCAAGTATTCCTCAGAAATTTTAGAGATCAAGGAGAGCTTTTTTGCAATTTCGAGCTAGAACTTGAAATATGATTTTTTTGGTCATTTTCCGAAAATTTCCGAAAAAAAAAGTGCTTCGGTGTTTTCGAAAGTAGGCTCAAAAGAAAGCCAGTGAAACACTGATGAGAAAGTTGGCTTACGTCAAGTCGATATTTTGAAGTTTTAGTGGTCAAATTCGAGCAAACGTTATTTTTTAACTTCATCTTTTAAAAAATACTTAGAAAAAAATCGAAAAAATGCGAAAATTTCGAAATTTTTTTTGATGACTGGTTTTTAGTACACTTAATTATCACCTTGTATTAATTTGGAGCATTTTTAATGCCTCTCGGCCTTTATTTAATCAGACAGATATACCCCCTTAAGGTACTCTTGGGGTAACGAAAACTAAATTTTATTCTTTTTAAACTTATTTGATCAAATTACGTAATTTAGGAAATAATGAGACAATAACCGACCAAGGTAGTATAAATTATACCATAATACCCAATTAAATCTACCGACACTATTGTTAGATATGGGACATTTTGATTGGTATTATGTAAATATATTTATTCATGTTTTCTTATATATAAATAATATAATAAATAACTCAAAATCAATATAAAAAATATAATGCTATATAGTATTATATATATAAAGTATTGTCGTAGTTTTGTAAAAAATATTCTAAGACGCATTATTTTGCAAATATTAATTTTTTAAAATCCATAAAAGAATTTCCATGTGTTATGGCTTCCGAAAAAGATAGCTGTTACCCTTTTTCAATCCCTTTTATAGCGAAAACTAGGAAAATTTGTTGATAGGGATGAAAAATCTCAAAAAACAATCCATTTTGAAAACCCTGGTGTTGTGTTTAACGTCTTAATTACTTATCACTATTTTAAATCCTGACTTCGATTTTTGTCATTGATCTCCACATTCGAAAAATAAAAAAATATTTTATTGAAATTTGCGAAGTCGCAACCACCGAATTTTATTTGTTAAATTTTCCATGAAATAATATTTATTTCGATGCGATAAAATGTCATTTTGTCGTCTTTGGAAATTTTCCAGCTTGATTATAAATTATACTGTATAAATTCTAAATTATTCAGTATAATCATATTTAAGTATAATTAAATTATGAAGTTTTTCAAATCTTATTCACTATAAGTCAAAGTCTATGACCAGTCAAATAATTCAGACTGGCAGCCAACAGTTAATACTGTTTGTTTATTTTTAGCGTGTTTTTCTGTCAGATTAAAAAAAAATTGAAAATGCTAATTCTCGAGCTTAGCTGAATTAGTTTATCGAAATCTAATAGAGCTCATCGAATCCAGTCATTGCATAATTTTAAAGCTAACATGTTCAAAGCATTTTTAAGCATAAGATGAATTTATACCACCGGAACGTATTTCTTGCCACTTCGATGATTTAATCTGTTGAACTCTCTCTATTCTTGACATTTTTGATTGCATATATCAAAACCCCGACTGAAAATTCACAACTCGTATATTCTAAACATGCTGAGCCAAGAAGATAAATCGGTGTTCAAATAAAGTGAAATAAAATGCGTAGAATTAAGTACTCTAATAAATGCGGGCGTTTAGAAAGACAATCACTTAGAACATTAGTGGGATTCAAACACGCGCTATAGATATAGTAAACGTTTTTGAGATGAATTTCGTTGGTGAAAGGATATAGTAGCTAGATAATCCGTTTTTTTATCTGTGGCGGAAGTTTTATTTTTTATTTAACTTTGACAACTTTTTTGTAATTTCGAAAATAAGATTTAAATTATTTTACGGGCTCTCAAGTTGAGAGTCTCAACGTAATAGAGTTTATCACTTTTATTAATTTTCAGACATGTTGTATGTGGAGCCCAACAGACGATAGAGTTTAAAAAAATTAGCTGTTATAATATTAGTTATAGTCTATAAGTTATAGTCTATAGCACATACTATTAGAACAGGTGTTCTAGAAAAGCACCCGATGGTATTTTGTCACAAATGAGTCATGTCAAATGGTTTTCACCGATTTAAAATCTCAGACACTTTGAGAGCCTTTTACAAGTATTTTTATTACTTTCTTAATTTAATTGTCTTTTTATTATAACAGCTAATTTTTTTAAACTCTATCGTCTGTTGGGCTCCACATACAACATGTCTGAAAATTAATAAAAAGTGATAAACTCTATTACGTTGAGACTCTCAACTTGAGAGCCCGTAAAATAATTTAAATCTTATTTTCGAAATTACAAAAAAGTTGTCAAAGTTAAATAAAAAATAAACTTCCGCCACAGATAAAAAAACGGATTATCTAGCTACTATATCCTTTCACCAACGAAACTTCATCTCAAAAACGTTTACTATATCTATAGCGCGTGTTCGAATCCCACTAATGTTGTCTAAGTGATTGTCTTTCTAAACGCCCGCATTTATTAGAGTACTTAATTCTACGCATTTTTATTCACTTTATTTGAACACCGATTTATCTTCTTGGCTCAGCATGTTTAGAAATTAACGAGTTGTGAAATTTTCAGTCGGGGTTTTGATATATGCAATCAAAAATGTCAAGAATAGAGAGAGTTCAACAGATTAAATCATCGAAGTGGCAAGAAATACGTTCCGGTGGTATAAAATTCATCTTATGCTTAAAAAATGCTTTGAACATGTTAGCTTTAAAATTAGCAATGACTGGATTCGATGAGCTCTTATTAGATTTCGATAAACTAATTCAGCTAAGCTCGAGAATTAGCATTTTCAATTTTTTTTAATCTGACAGAAAAACACGCTAAAAATAACAAACAGTATTAACTGTTGGCTGCCAGTCTGAATTATTTGACTGGGTCATAGACTTTGACTTATAGTGAATAAGATTTGAAAACTTCATAATTTAATTATACTTAAATATGATTATACTGAATAATTTAGAATTTATACAGTATAATTTATAATCAAGCTGGAAAATTTCCAAAGACGACAAAAATGACATTTTATCGCATCGAAATAAATATTATTTCATGGAATAAATTTAACAAATAAAATTCGGTGGTTGCGACTTCGCAAATTTCAATAAATATTTTTTTATTTTCGAATGTGGAGATCAATGACAAAAATCGAAGTCAGGATTTAAAATGATGATAAGTAATTAAGACGTTAAACACAACACCAGGGTTTTCAAAATGGATTGTTTTTTGGAGATTTTTCATCAATTTTTTCTAGTTTTCGCTATAAAAGGGATTGAAAAAGGGATAACAGCTATCTTTTTCGGAAGCCATAACACATGGAAAGGTTCTTTTATGGATTTTAAAATTAATTATTTGCAAAATAATGCGTCTTAGAATATTTTTTACAAAACTACGTACAATACTTATATTGTATATAAATACATACTATTTATATTGATTTTGAGTTTATTATATTAATTTTATATAAGAAAACATGACTATAATATTAGTTTACATAATACCAATCAAAAATGTCCCATATCTTAACAAATAGTGTCGGTAGATTTAAGTTTGGGTATTATGGTATAATTTATACTACCTTGGTCGGTTATTGTCTCATTATTTCCTAAATTACGTAATTTTGATCAAATAAGTTTAAAAAAGAAAAATTTAGTTTTTCGTTACCCACGAGTAACCTTTTTTTTTTTTGATTTTTGTATTTCACTTCTTTTTTTGTTTTTTTTGTTTTCATTTTGTTTTTTGCTTTTTTTTTTCATANTTATTTGACTGGGTCATAGACTTTGACTTATAGTGAATAAGATTTGAAAAACTTCATAATTTAATTATACTTAAATATGATTATACTGAATAATTTAGAATTTATACAGTATAATTTATAATCAAGCTGGAAAATTTCCAAAGACGACAAAAATGACATTTTATCGCATCGAAATAAATATTATTTCATGGAATAAATTTAACAAATAAAATTCGGTGGTTGCGACTTCGCAAATTTCAATAAAATATTTTTTTTATTTTCGAATGTGGAGATCAATGACAAAAATCGAAGTCAGGATTTAAAATGATGATAAGTAATTAAGACGTTAAACACAACACCAGGGTTTTCAAAATGGATTGTTTTTTGGAGATTTTTCAACAAATTTTTTCTAGTTTTCGCTATAAAAGGGATTGAAAAAGGGATAACAGCTATCTTTTTCGGAAGCCATAACACATGGAAAGGTTCTTTTATGGATTTTAAAATTAATTATTTGCAAAATAATGCGTCTTAGAATATTTTTTACAAAACTACGTACAATACTTATATGTATATAAATACATACTATTTATATTGATTTTGAGTTTATTATATTAATTTTATATAAGAAAACATGACTATAATATTAGTTTACATAATACCAATCAAAAATGTCCCATATTCTTAACAAATAGTGTCGGTAGATTTAAGTTTGGGTATTATGGTATAATTTATACTACCTTGGTCGGTTATTGTCTCATTATTTCCTAAATTACGTAATTTTGATCAAATAAGTTTAAAAAGAATAAAATTTAGTTTTTCGTTACCCCAAGAGTACCTTAAGGGGGTATATCTGTCTGATTAAATAAAGGCCTGAGAGGCATTAAAAATGCTCCAAATTAATACAAGGTGATAATTAAGTGTACTAAAAACCCAGTCATCAAAAAAAATTTCGAAATTTTCGCATTTTTTCGATTTTTTTCTAAGTATTTTTTAAAAGATGAAGTTAAAAAATAACGTTTGCTCGAATTTGACCACTAAAACTTCAAAATATCGACTTGACGTAAGCCAACTTTCTCATCAGTGTTTCACTGGCTTTCTTTTGAGCCTACTTTCGAAAANCCGGATAGTGTGACAGGGGGATATAGTAATCAAGTCACACTTTTATAGTAAATACATTTTTTCATGAAATTTTTGATTTTGAAATTTCAGTTCCAAATAAATTTTCCATTGCTAGATATAAATTACTTTTTATTTTTCAGCAGTAAAACATAGGCGGAAAATTCTAATAAGTCAATCTTTTGAAATATTTCAACGAAATATATCCATACAAAAATTACTATTTTTTTAAAATTGCAGCAAATGTCTTCAAAATTTGTTTAAAAAAAACGTTTCTACGATCTTGTGTGGACCTTTTTGAATGGTTTAAGACTTAAGGGGGTTCTGAATGTCAATTTGCAGTATGCTCACTTTGAGTATGCTTGAGCCAATACTTTGGCTCTGTGCTCACAAAGGTTTTAAGAGGGTACTAGTCGCTGGTTTTATGAGGCCTTTCGGGCTTTGATAATGCTTCAAATTGATTCGGGGTGATGACAAGTGTACTACCAACCAAATTATTATAAAAATTTTTCGAAATTTTTGCGTTTTTCGATTTTTCTCTAAGTATATTTTTCAAAATGAAGTTCAAAAATAACGTTTGCTTTAATTTAACCACTAAAACTTTAAAATATCACTTTCTATATCAACTTTCTGATCAATGTTTTCTTGGCTTTCTTTTGAGTCTACTTTCGAAAAAATCGAAGCTAATTTTTTCCGTAAATTTTTTTACGTGGCCTTTAAAAATTTATATTTCGAGTTTGAGGTCAAAATCTCAAAAAGTGCCGTAGGATTACGGTTTGTACTACCCTAATAATATTTTTTGGATCCTGGTTAGCAAAATCGAACCTTCGAGAAGGTTTTTTGAAGGGAAATCTCGACTGTCTCCTCATCTCACGTACACATCACATTATTATAATAGTATTTGTATGAGTTAGCTTAGAAAAAAAATTAAATGAATTTTATAATTTTTCCCAGGAGGAGATAGTTTTTCCGACGAATAATTGGCAAAAAACGGTGGTTTTTTTCACATTCTAGAGAAAGTTTGGCGAAATTTAAAAAACCGCCGTGAAACTAAGTTTGGCCTACAACTTTTACAAATTATACCGTATTATACCGTACTGGTATTATAATTTCAGCCAATCTCAACATAAAACCTAGGAAGAGATAGTTTTACCATTTTGGCTTAAGTCTTCTTGTGCCGCTTATGTGTGAAGGCGTGTTAAAAGAGTTTGAGATTTGTTTTTTACAAGATAAAGGATAGTTCTACAAGACGGCTAATTTTGTGTCGAGACAATTCAATTCCAGCGACCAGTACCCTCTAAAGTACCCTTGTGACAAAAGGTCAAAAAAAGCTTGTTTCATTCGGTTTTGAGTCAAAAAAAAAACCTACGCCACCTACGCAAAAACCTACGCAACCCATGCAAAAACCTACGCAATCCACGCAAAAACCTATGCAACCTACGTTTTTTTTGGCGAAAAAACTTTCACCTATACGCCGCACTCTGCTGTATTTTGTTTGACTAATTATAAACCGCAAATGCGGGTCTCTGATATTTATTGTTTTTTTTTAATTTATAAACAGTGTATGTATT
>SCLH01000445.1:96021-111867 GCA_004367855.1 Oikopleura vanhoeffeni | reverse complement strand
CTAATTGAACGCAACCCCAGTAAAATACGCTTAATACAGCTATGAGATAGGCCTAGTGATATACAGAGTAGCGAATTGCAATAGTTAACTTCTAAATCCCAAGCGAGAGAACTCGGTAGATAACACCTAAAAACTATTTCTAAAAATATATCTATTCATAAATCAGAGCGAAACATAGAATAAGATAAATTTTTCTAGCTGTAACACACACACTCTCGTAATTTCGAATACAAGATATCGGCATTTTTTATATCACATAAATGCAGAAACACACTTTTCATTTGTCGGCCCAGCACTCATCAAAATTCGCCTCAGAAAATCCACTGAGATGCCCTGTTTGCACACATTGCCCAAAGTTACTTTCTGAGAAAACTTAAAAGTCTACATCGAGACACCTACGTCACATTTAAAAATTCCTCGGAACACAATCGATCCTCACATTATCTAACGTAATTCCATTTTTGCTTTATCTCTGCATGATTGTCTGCAACCTTCCAACGAATACCAACAAGTGCGCTGGAAGGAATCTTTGAAGCGCTGCTACTTTTTATGTAAAATTGTCACTTATTGAACGCTAGATATAAATATTTATAGTCAAATATAAAGTTTAGAGACGCATATCTAAGAATGCAAGTCTACGAAACGTTCGATTCCTTTATACTCGAGGACTAAAGAACATTGACAGTTACAACAACTTTTACCTTCTCTCGTAAATGGCCTAAAGTAGCGTGCCGATATGGCATTTTTGGGTGTGTGAGGATTAACTTTGGGGAAGAGAAAGTGACTTTTTAGTCCTCTATCACGAAGTTGAAACATAGTGTATCACAAATAAAGAACGCTGACATCGACAGCGAAGTGGTTTTTCTCAAGAGTGGTTTTCACGTTGCAACGTTGTGGATTTTGTACGCGGCTGGTAACATTAATCGTGAGTAGAAGTTACGGGTATCCGGAAGTGGATTCTTTCAATTATTAGCATGTATTAATGATGCCGGCAATTATCGATTTTATCTCAAAGGGTTCAATGAACTAGGGGATAAGTGACGCAAGGTGGCGCTGGAAGGCAGTTTATAGGCATGAGAAAATATCACTGTTGCGGTTTTCACTCAGAATACTAATTCCTCTCTCTGGCGAATCTTTGCGGTAACTTGATGACCCTAATTTATATCCTTCCAGAACAACCGATATATTGGGCATTCTTTTGGTAAAATGGCAGATCATGAAGAATATTACTTACGGTAGAAGCATACTTTCCGGCTTAAATTGTGACAGATCTGGATACCATTCAATTAACGTTTGCAATTCAAAACCACTCTGGAGAAGAACCCTTCGGTGTCGAGTCAGTTTATGTTACTTTGTGATACGCCGCTATTTGTAAGCGGCTCGTGGATCCCGAGGACTTTAAAGGTACTTTCGTGACCTTTTTTTTGAAAATAGAAATATCATGGGTCTTAATAATGACCAGAAAAAAATGTCATAGCCAAGATAGCGTAAAAAAAGAATCGATTATCCATTTTGAGTTGGAGAATTTTTTATTTCAAATCGAGCTAGATGATGTATTAATTCGTTCGAAATTGAAGACATCAGTGTCAAAATATCGACTATTTTAATTATGAATATTATTTTAAAATTCGGTTGAGGGAAGATCGCTCTTGAAGAACAAGGCATGTTATCGTTAAGAAGTGATTGGTCGGATTTCACCATCATCCGATCAGCGTGTTTTTTATACTTTATGAATGAAAGGAAAAATAATGTCCCCCCCCCCCCCCTTCGTAGGCTCAACTTTCTACGATTTTCTTGCGGCCTTTTGGGCGCTTTTCACTTATTTTAACTTGATTGGTTTTTAAAGTTTTTGTTATAAAGAAATCCCGTTTCTTTTATATGCACCTTATCCGATTCTGATCATAACGTCTTGTATAAAATGAAACTTAGGTAAAACACGCGCCAATAAAGAAATAATTCATTAACATTGTTTTTTATGGTGCGAAAATTTGACGAAAACTTTCGGAAAATGTAAATTAATATAAAACTATGATTTTTTTTACCTAGGTTATTAAGCCGGGCTGAAATTATTTATTTTTTTTAAAAATTTTATACTATCAGAAATTAGACTGGAGATTAATCGAAGTTTTTTCAGCAGGCCATTGCACCATCAAGATCTATTGTAAAGGATAGTAAATGTATTTTCTGAAGGTTGAGTGAGTATCTTCATAATCGGTTTAAATTTTCACGTTAGAAATGTGATACGGTATCACGTGATACCTTATAAAGAGATTGTTGGCATTGTTTCAAAATGAACGCTATTTTGAATACTGCTATAATAGTTAGGTGACATAAATTATGCAAATATATATCAGATAGGTATGTGAATCCTTTCAAGTCAAGTATCCTTATAATGAATCTGCAAGTTATCCCATTTAATAATCTTTTACAATACAATTATGGGTGTCAAATTTTTAAATTTTCCGAATCATCAGTGCTTAATGCATATTGAAATTAGATCAGCAAATAAAAGATTTGCTTGGGCTTTACGTATGAAGTTTTAATTCCCTTTATACATCTATTTTGGTTTAGAATCGTAGGCCACTGACTCTCTTTTTAAACGTTTGAGTTTTAACTGTTGTGGCATACGCATTCACAAAAAGTGATTCAAGAGGGATAGACTGACGCATTGCGTTTGAAGTTCGCTAAATTTTGAATTAAAAAATGATTGTTTTAAAGGGGGGCTGTTCATAATTTCGCAACTCTTTACATTATATACCATGTACATTTTTTACTAACTTTTAAATCGAACTATTATAAATAGCTCCTCTGTTTTCTGATTCTTGATAAAATCTATATCGTTTTAACCACGGAACTCCATCTCGAAAATTTATATTCCTCTATAGCGTGTTTCGAATCCCACTAATATTGTCCTATATTGATTGTCTTGAGTATGCAATTGTGGCGAAGGGTGCTTGGAGTATTGAGACCGCTAAATTGATCGATGGTGTAATCGTAAGGACTCACTAAGACAATCACTATAGACAACATCTAGTGGGATTCGAACTCGCGCTATCGAGATGATAACGCGTTTTATGAGATGGAGTAGCCGTTAGTTAAAAAAGATATAGTTGAATATTTAGATCATTTTCCATCATTTAAGGTTTTTTGAAACAAAGAAACTACTGTGAGTACTTTCGAAATCGAAGTAAGTTATTTAATTATTTACTAATTAGTTTCTGAAGAATATTGTTAGATAGAAACTTACCCTCGAAATCCAAACTATTTATTATTAATAGCCTCCTACTTGTTAATGAATTTTTTTATTTCATGGTTCATTATAAATTGAGACTTACCATAATATTAAATTCCATTGGCCCGAGCACAATAAGTCAGATCAGGCTCTTGATTTATACGGTAGGTAGAATTTTTAAGAATTTCTATCAGTGTTGTCCATCTTCGTCGAGAAATAAACCAGTTATAAAGAGTAATTCCCAGCATGGGTACAAACAGTGTGAATGTCATTACGAATTTTTTACGATTTTGCAAGCCGGTCATTGTGCCTTGGATAAGGGTAGAGGACATACAATAGTTTTTTTGTCTGACGTGACCGTCACCGGCTGGAACAGAAATTATGTGTGACGCGGAGACGATTTGATTTATATATGAATTCAAAAGTCAAAATAGCTATCGATTTTATGGCACATCATCATGAACTGACTCATTATCGTGTTGTATTTTTGTTTGCTTATACTTAAGTTAAGTTAACTTTTTTTAATGAATCGTATACCTCAGATTTAAATAGATTTGATAAGGAAGATTATAGTGAGTATCAATCTGGAAAATCTAACGAAAAAAATCTCCGTACCCGTTTTGAACCCGTTAAAGCCAAGTATACGGCGAGGGAGTTAAAATTTAATTTCTGAAGTAAAAATAAATGTCGACAGAAAATAAGAAAAATGCCTAAAACACTACATTATAGTTACTTATACTCTCTTAATTTATTAATCTAAAAGATTAATAACCAGAAAATTAGAACAAAAACGGGCCCAGGCGAAATTGTCCGCAATTAGGACACTAAAAAGTTTATATGACCACAATGTTTCCGACTTCTTTAGTAATGTGTCTTCTTCTTGTGTCTGTATCAAGCGTCCCCGGTACATCAGGAAAGGTCAAAGAATACTTTTGTAAATCCCACTAGATTATTAAACGAGTTGACCTTTTAATAACGCCCGTGTGTCACATATCCTGATAATTCCGATGTTAAATGTTCAAATGAGATTTTTTGGCACACGTCCGAATCTGTCCGCCATTTGGTCAAAAGACGGTATTCAATGTCGGAATTTGAATTCAAAATCTCTAGCGTCCGTCCCGCTAACGATTATATTACCCTCTTCCGATCTCGTCATTTGGTCTATTCGTTCCATTTTTTGTTTCTCTATTATGGCATAGTGATTTATAACATTAATTCATCAGTTGTTTAGTACAAAAATAATGATCGAATCAGTCAGTGACGTAATACCGATGCAAATTTTAACAAAAAGTCGTGCAAAATTTAAGTATCTCGATTGTTATGATTGAAGCATTTTTGGTTGCGCATTATGATCTGTGATAACTCGTCGAGATCACAGTGAAGCCGTTTTCGGTTCATTGTCCTCAAGATAATTTTAAACTAGTCCTGGGTTCAAAAATTTTGAAGAGAAAGTCGCTGATCGTGAACAAAATAATTTGCTTGATTTTTCAAATTTTCTAAGTTTTTCTATGTATATGCGGCGGAGATAGCGCAGAAATGAATGCATTTATCATCGTAAATATCGCCTTTGAAATATGAAGAATATATTTTTCAAGTTTAAAGCCAAATGCAATTTTATTGTCGTGTAGGTTTTCACCTCGTTATTTTTGAACCTGGGAATTGATAACAATAAGCTATCACATAACACAACAATCACGGACATGTGAAAACGAGCAGAACAAACAGAGTGAGAAGAACTGATATGATAAGCCACTGTTATGTTTCAACTTCTTTGTGTTCCGCAATATACCGATATTAAAAAACACCGGTTTTAAATGATTTAGATCTGAGCTGTCGGAAATACCAAAGGCATATGAAAATTTAATCTAATCATGAAGAAAAAAGAAGGATATCTATTTTGTGTTGTCCGCGCACTTCCAGTTTCTAATGTGCTGAAAATTTACTGGAATATATATTTCTTTGGAGAATTATCTTAATGTCCGTTTTCGAAAAAAATTAAATTTTTCGAAAACTTGTTTCTATTATTTGCCTTAGAATATCTTGAAGTTTCAAAACTACGATTAAAGCGTTTTGAGGCATGTTCCGTAGTGAAATTTAAAAAAAGTTATTTGGCAATCGATATTTTTTTTATGGATTTCCGACTAACTTTGTGGCCCAGGGGTCGGAACAATATGGATCGGATCAGGATGGATCGGTTTCCGAGTCCGATCCCGATACAGATTAAATTTTTCAAAGACGACGATCGATCAAATCTCTTTCCAAGGCGACGATACCGATTCCCGACCAATTTTTCAAAAGGCAACCGATCCGATCCCGTCCGATATTTTTGTACGCACGCGATATGTAATTTTAATGGTTTAATTTGAAACAGGCGTGCTAAACGCACATGTATGGGCAAAAATGTTCACGCATTAATAAAACAGTATTATTAAATGTGTCGTTTTCTTTTATTAAGGACGCTTTTGAAAATATTACCCAGGTCCATTGAAAAACACGTTATAACCTATCATTACACACAAATTGATTTGAATTTTTCCGAAAACTGGGAAGGCACAAAATAACAATTTGTTAACATTATTAACAAATTACAATGAGAATATGGGTTCTGGATTTGTAATCTAATCAAGGCTGTAGAAATAATATTACTGGATTTTGTCTACAAAGACCAATTTGGGAAAATTAATAGCTGAAAACTTGTATATCATAAATTCTATAATCTCGAAAGTAAATGAACTTTTAACGAAGTTTTAATGTCTTTCTGCTTAGAAATATTTGAAAAAAACTAAAAAGGCAATTTTAGTGCCGTCCATTATTTCAAAGTCGAATTTTTTCTCGCTTGAGTAATTTTATTTACTCCCCAAAAATCATCAGGAATGATAACAGATATTTCTTACTTTTTGAAATCCGAATTCCCTTCAGGTACGGTCTATGCGGGGTCTACATTTTTTGCAATTTTTTCGTCAGAAAATGAAAAACAGCAATTTTTTATCTTCTGATGCAAAAAACAAAACCAATGGACAAAAATTATTATGAACTTTGCGTTTTTCGATTATTTAACAAATATCAGTTTTCTTAGTCAAACCTTGTCAGTTTCGAACTCACTGATATTTAAAAGGTAGGTAGGTACAGGGGTAGCGGAGTTGCTCTGGCCATTCCGCTGCTGCTTTACTTTTTTTAGCGCAGAACAGAGCAGAGCAAGACGTGAACAATCAGGATAGAGCAGAGCAAGCAAACTATGAAAATCAGGGTAGAGCAGAGGAAAGCAGAACGTTTTGAATCAAAATTTAGAGCAGACAGAGCAAACATTAACAAAACTCTACTTTGAGATTTAGCGTTTATTGGTGCGTTTTCGATATGAGAATTACAGAGGATGCCCAAAATTGCGAAAATATTGTTTCAAAACCACCTGGACCTGGAATAATTTTTTTTCAACCGTGAGGTTGTGCCGTACGTTCCTTACTTTAATTGAGACACGGGCGGGAAGCATGGCGAAGTATGAAAAAACATTTTCGAAATTTCAAAAATTTCAAAAAATGAATTTTTTCGAAGTATTTCTGGAACTGTTATAAAAAATTACGAACAACAAATTTTTGCAGGCTTTCAGCCAATTAAAAAAAAATTATCGAACGCCCGAAGAGGGCGATTTTATATTTTTGAAAGTTTAGTTTTGGTTGATAAATGACCAAAATAGCCGAATGCCGATTAAAGGAAATGTTAATTTGAGATTTGAATTTTTGTTAAAAAATGAGCCAAATGGCTCGAAGGCCGATGAAGGGGCAAATTAAGTTTGAATTCATTTGTTGAAAAATGAGCCTAATCGGCCAACAGGTCGATAAAGGGACCGATACCATATGAAATTATTTTATTTTGAAAAATGACCCCCCCAAATCGCCGAACGATAAAGAGAAATATATTTAAATTTTATTTCGTTAAAAATGAGCTCAAATGTTCGAAGGCCAGTTAAGGGAATATTATTTTTATTTAATTTTGTCGGAAAAAGAGCCGGAATGAGCGAAGGCCGATAAACGGGAGATATTATTCCTAATCCTTATTTTTGGTTGAAAAGAGCCTCAAAATTCGGCCGAAGGAATAAAGGGGAATATATATATTTAATTTTATATTTTGTGAAAAATGAGCCTCTAAGAATCGCCGAAGGCGGATTAAGCGGAGAACTTATATTGAATTTAATTTTGTCCGAAAAAAGCCCCAAATCGGCGAAATCCGATAAGGGCAAATTATATTTTAATTTATTTTTGTTGAAAATGCCTCAATCGGCCGAAGCGATTAAGGAGATATAATTTTAATTTATTTTTGTTGAAAACTGAGCTCAAGTCGGCCCGAAGGGATAAAGGGAGATATATACTTTGAATTTAAATTTTTGTCGAAAAAATGAGCCCCATAATCGGCCGAAAGGCCGATAAAGGGATGATATTATATTTGAATTTAATTTGTCGAAAAAAGAGCCCCAAAGGCGAAGCCGAAAGCGGAGATATTATATTTTGAATTGAAATTTTTGTCGAAAAAATAGCCCAATAATCGGCCGAAGGCCGGATAAATGGAGTTATCATATTTTGAACAATTTGTTGAAAAATGAGCCAAGTCGGCCGAAGCCCGATAAGGGGCAACTTAATTTCATTTAATTTTTATAAATATGAGCCCAAAATCGGTCCCGGAAAGCCGATAAGGGGCAAATTTATTTTAATTTATTTTGTTGAAAAAATGAGCCACAATCGCGCGCAGGCCGTATAAAGGGAGCATATTATCATTTTGAATTAAATTTTGTCGCAGATAAGAGCCGCAAAATCGGCAAGCGCCGATAAAGGAAATAATATTTTGAATTCAAGTTTTGTTGAAAAATGCGCCCCAAATCGGCCGGAAGGACGGATTAAAGGGGCAAATTAATATTTCAAATTTAATTTTTATAAATATGTGCCTCAAAATCGGCCGAGGCCGAGTAGAGGAGATAATTAAATTTTGATTTATTCTTTTTTGAGAAATGAGCCACAATGGCCGAATGGCACGATAAGGGGGAAATATACTTTTTATTTAAAATTATTAATTGACAAAATACGTCGAGAGGCCGATAACAGGGAGATATTATCTTTCAATTTATTTGTTGAAGAATGAGCTCAAATCAGGCCGAGGGCCCGATAAGAGGGGCAAATTAAGCTATTTATTAAAATTATTATAAATATGAGGAGCCAATCGGCCGAGTGCGAATAAAGGGAGATATATATTCATTTATTTTGTTGAAAATGAGGCCCAAATCGCCGAAGGCGATAAGGGAAATATAATTTTTCGATTTAATTTTTTGTTGATAAAATGAGCCACTTTTGAAGATTTGTGTTATTTTTAACTCGGGAAGCGTCAAAAAGAAAACAAATTAAGCGCACTTTCAATTAAATCATAAATTGTCCAATAATTTTCTTGTTAGCGTTTTTGGCTGCCAAAAGCTAAAATTCACGAAAAAGCTTTTGCATTATGTGTGAGTGCCTCCTCCTGGAGCCTGACACACAAATATGCAAAATGGTGTAAATAGATAAAATAACTTCGATTTCTGATGTGTTTTTTAGGAAACTTAGGTAATTTTCGAAGAAAGTTGCATAAACAGTGAAGAGAAACTGAATATTTGTAGGCTGTCGTTTTTCATTTCAATGACTCGACTTTCTCCTGCTAGCGGTCCCAATAACTCGACGATTTTTGGACTGTTTTTCATGATTTTTGGCCGTTTCATGAATTTTTGGCTTGAAAATCTATCTCCCTCGAGGTTTTAGTTTAAATTCCGGGCCATTTATTCTAAAAGTAAAGCTAAAAATAATGAGCCAGTTGAAACCATGAATCGCAAAAATGGGCTAACGTCAAAGTCATGTATTTGGAGTTTCAGTGGTCATTAGAGCAAACGTTATTTTTAACTTCCACTAGTAAAATTACTTAGCAAATATTTCGAATTTTTTTTGATGATATTGGTTCTGGTTACTTAATTATCACCCCAGTGTCAATTTGGAGCATTTTAACATGCCTCTAAGGCCTTAATCAAATCAGAGCTAAAAAACATTACAATCAAAATAAAATAATATCTTTATCGCTTCGGCCGATTTTGGCTCATTTTTCTATACCAAAATTAAATTAAAATATAATTTTCTTCTTTTTGGCTTCGGCCGATTTGGGGTCATTTTCAACAAAATTAAACTTTCAAATATATAACTCTCTTTATCGCCTCGCGATTTTGGTCTCGATCTCTTTAACAAAAATTAAATACAACAATATCTACTTCCTTTACGGCCCTTTCGGCCGATTTTGGGCTCATTTTTCCACACACAAATTCAAATATAAAATATATTTTACTTATCGCCTTCTGGCCCGATTTGGGGCTCATTACTTTCAACAGAAGTCAATTAAAATATAAATTTTCTCCTTTATGGTCTTCGGCCGATTTGGGGCCATTTTTGACAAAATAAATTAAAATAATAGTATCTCCTTAATTCGGCTTCGGACCGATTTGGGGCTCATTTTACAACGAAATTAAATTAAAATAATTTAATCCTTTTGGCTTCGGGCCGATTTGGAGCTACATTTTTAGAAAAAATTAAGATCAAAATATAATTTTCTCCTTTATCGGCCCTTCGGCCGGATTGGGGTTCTATTTTTCCACGAAAATTCAATTAAATTAATGTTCTCCCTTATCGCTTCGCCGATTGGGGCTCATTTTCAAAAAAAATAAAAAGTGTTTTAGTAAGATGTGAATCGAGGCTCGATCCAGGATTAATTTTTCGGCAAAATCTTCAAACAATGGGCTACAGAATTACTTTCCTACAATCCCGCCCTTAATTAGGTTACAACCTTCAACTAAAATCTTGTTATTACATTAGATATTTAACACCCTTAATACTCATGACGGTATTGTTAATACTCTTAATTTATTGAACAGAAACCCTCTTGAATTATTACTTTGCCCGCTTGGTTTGGTTCGATCCCAAATCCCTATTAATATTTTCTCTCTCATAACCCCACTCAATTGTACCGAAAACCCCCCTTCAATTATTTTGTGCCTTCACCTAAAAAAAATTAGAGCAAGAACCAGAGCCAAATACAAAAATTAATTTTAAGAGCAGAAGACAAGAAGAATTTTTTTGGCTTGAGAGCAAGAGGCAGTCAAATTTTATTTCGTTTAGAAGCAGAGCAGAGCAAACATTCAAATATGCTCCTAGACACAGCAAGCAGAGCGAACGAAAAAAATGGTGCACGAGCAGAGCAAGCGAAGCGAAAAAAGAAATGGTGCTATGAGCAAGCATGAGCGAAAGGCGAATAAAAAATGGTGTAGAGCAGAGCAGAGCTAACGATGTACAAAATCCTGCCGACCCCATGTAGGTACTGGCCATTACTGTACACTCAGAAACTTAATTAAAGATAAAAAAGAGATGAAACATGACTGTCGAGGACCCGAACCCGTGACCATTTCGCTTCCGTGCGCGGGTGAGACTATCCTCAGCTATAACGACCGATTATAATGCTAATGTTTTTGTGAACCTATCAACTAATAAACTAAAGACTCCGAACATTATAAAATCTTTTGCAGTTCACAATGTGCGGAAATCGATTTTCATGAAAAGCCGATCAATTCCGAATCACGATCCATTGTTTTTTTGCCGCCATCCGATCCGATGCCCGATTCCAATTCCAAAAAAAATTTGAGGCGCCGATTCCGATCCCGACTGCCGATCACAAAAAAAATTTGTAAGGCGACCGATCCGATCCAGAAAAATTTCAGATGTGCCGACCCCTGGTCGGGCCTACTTTCACCTACGTAACAATGTATGTATTAAACTCAAAACGCACCAAAATATCACACTCCTGCATTGGCGCATAATTTCTCGATCTTGATGGATGACTACAAATATTCAGCAAATTGTAAAAGTGACTGTCAAAAAATTGTAAAAAAGTTGTTGATCATTATAAATATATAAAGGGACGATTCAAGATTGATGAATATTTTATGACCGTCAAATTAAGATACTTTTACGAGTTTGATATGTTGAAGGCATAAAAAATCTAAATTTTATAAAAAAAGAATTAAGATTTTAAACTTGCGTGATCATGTCTGGTCATGTCTGATTTGCAATTTTGCAGAGCTATTTCAGGAAAATCCGAACCTTGAGCAATAATTCCAAAAATGCCAATTAGACTTAGCCTTAATCTTCTGAAATCAAAGATCAAACATAAATTTTGATGACTACACCAATCGTCACATAGTCGTAACAGCAGGTCATTTCGCGGATTTTCGATCCTCATTCCTTCTCGCGCTTTAAAAAATAAATAAGCTTTTTAATGCTTTTTTGGTTCACTCGCAGGGCTACCCACGCAGCATTCTGTAGAGCTTAGGACAGCCTAGCTTACACTATTAAATCCAGAGAGGAGATACATTTTGATTGATACTCCTAACAAAGGGTCAAAATACGTTTTTTTGGTGATACTGAGACCAAATCCAAGAATTAGTTAGAGGTAATACTTTGTCCAACAGTTTGTACTTTTGCGATAATTGGCCATTAAAAACCCCGTTTTTCGCCTTAAAATGCGACGACTCCTCCATCGGGGGTTGTGGGTGCTAAATGTTGGAAATATGCAAGCAATTCAAAGTGGCTTTTATTTATTAGATGACAAATTTTTCGAAATAATTAGCAATATATCATATATTATATATGTGGTAACCACATTGTGGTTCTCTACTCTTCACGGTTTGGTTGAACATAAAACAATACGTAAATTGTTGACTGTCGAGAAAGGCGGTGCTTGTGAATCAGCGTTAGATTTTTGTTCTTCATCAGGAAAAAACTTTTACATGCTGCATACAATGGTGATGCATTTTCAGGGGTTGTACTCCAGTTGAACGGAAAGAATTTCCCGAGCTCATATTTTCAATTTTCGGTCGAACTTTCCCGAAAAATGATAAAAACAGAAATTCTCCATTGTTGTAAAAAATACATTCGATTTTTTAGGCGATAAAAGTCAAAACAAATAATCAGAGCTCAGGATTTTGATAGTGCGTGTTTTCTGAAAAATTTTGTTAAAAAATGCGAATTTTATTCCGAATTCGAGAGTTTGAACAAGCTGAAATTTATCTTTTTTAAAACTTCTCTCTGATTATGAAAATTATTATAAAAAAGTATTAGTTTTCCTACCAGTTATCCTCGCGGTTTCAATTAACATATGCATTCGCAAATGTACTCACTCAGGCCATATTAACAAAGTTATAGCGATTTTACTTTGCTTCAATTAGCTAGATTTTACACCCACAATCTCCTTAAGGGCCTCGGTGTATTTTGACAGATACGGAAATGGGATCTTGATGAAAAACTTTTAACTGGGGTTATATTTTCTTCTCAATATATACCACCAAAGTATTCTTTCATAATCCAGGCAACTTTATTGAGAAATTTTTAAAAAAATTTCCGAACATTATAAAAAAGACCTTATTTTTGTTCAAATTTTTATTCAGAATTTTGTTTCCAATCAACGAAAAATACTTATCAATATGGCCACTTTAACTTTAGCGTAGGTGACCACATATTTTTTATATGCTATTTGAAAAACCATATGACATGTTTTTGTGATTTTCGGTTATTTGGAAATATTTCTAAAATTTTACTAATTTCTTGTCCAAAATTATTTAAACTAATTTTTTTGAAATCACAGGCTGAAAATATGGCCAATGCCAACTTTTATTTTTTTCAAATATGTCCTCGTTTTGTTTTTTCGCGTTTATACTTTTAAGAAAACCTTTTAAGCCCTTTTTAATCCAGAATTTAAAAAAATTTATAACACCGAAACTTGCCAAATTGGTAAGCCAACCCATCCACCATTTAAAATGTATTTCATTCAACTCATGCAAAAACATAATTTTTTTCGATGTGCCAAAATTTCGGTTTTTCCGTCTTTTTTCAAAATTTAAAATTTCCAATTTTCACGTAGAAATTGTATAAACACATATTAAATAATTTTTCAACGGTGAATGTGTCGGTGTTAACCGTTCCTAATTAATCAAAATTAAAAAAAATTAATTCTACCTTAATTTAGACACCTAATATAGCAAACGCGCGTTTTTAGAGTGTTTTTTTAAAAGACGATTTATAAAGTGAAAATAATCGATTTGAAAAAAAAATGATTTTGTTCGAAAATTTAGAAGTGGTAAAACATTTCCAATCGAGAAAAAAAAATGCAAATCTGTCAAATAGCACCGAGGGCCCTTTAAGGGGGTCGGTGCATTTTGACAGATGACATTTTCACTTTTCTTATAGGATTTTCCCTAGGCAATAACTTCGACTCATTTGTAATGAGTCATTTCCAATAATTGATAACAAATAACAAATACATAACGATACTAATTAGAGAAATAAGAAACTATTAGCAAATAAAATATTTATGAAAATAGTTTATTAATAAAACAAGTTATTATTATATTAAGATATTTTACGAATCATCTGGCAAAATATCGGGATTAAGAGAAATTATTTAATTTTCAAATTTTTTTTGTTTAACCCCCACCTGCACGAGATGTCCTGTTCACCTCCAACCTGCACGATAATGTTTCAGAACACACACATAGTTAGGGAGCGCACCGGTAAACTAACGAGAGAACTACAGTAGTTGATACAAATTCTTAGACCTCACGGGGGTTGTTGACCCAGAAAAAAACGATTCCGGGCACAAAAAAAAAGTTTTTGGCCATCTAGTGGTCAGAAACTGACCTTTTAAAACGCCAATTTGGAGCACTAACTTCGATTTTGAGCATACAAAACTCCATTTACTTGATTTTTAAGAATTAGGGCTGTTGTCACAATTAAATTTGCTACCTTGTAGATAATTATCTTGTTCCAGTACTGTTTTAACTGCATTAAACCAAAAATATCTCTCAACTGTTACAATGTTACTCTTTTATTAAGAAATGATAAAATGAATCTTAAACTTATTTTGTCTTTGCTGGTCAAAATTGAAACGATGATTAATGCGTTGCTTGATGTGTACTCCACCGCTAAAATAAGTCATTTCATAATTTTTTAACGCTGTTATTTCACAATATCGATTACGGATGCTCCTGGTCATTTTTCACTAGATTTTTAGCAAAAAAATTATTTCATTCAGCTTTTGCAAACGACTCATCCGATTGAATTTTTAGATAACTAAAACAGAGCACAATTATCTGGTAAATAATTGAATTTACAAAATTGGTCCGAATCCGACGATTGGTACCAATTTTTTAAAAAACGTAATTTAACAATTTCAGTAATCTCAGAAAAAAGATAAAATAAATTGGTCCGATGAACCAATTTATTTTATTTTTCACGAGATATTTGTGCTCAGTTTGAGCTATCTAAGTATGTTATCGGATGAGTTGTTTTTGAAAGCCAAATTAAATGAAAAAAATGGGCTTAAAAACTAGTAAAAAATTACCAGGAGCCCCAGTAATTGATATATTCTTTTACCAACGGAACTCCATCTTAAAAACGTTTACTATCTCTTTAACGCGTGTTCGAATCCCACTAATGTTGTCTTAGTGATTGTCTTGAGTATGATTATAGGCAAGGGTGCCTTGATATTGGACCGCTAAAATTTGATCGGTGTGGAAGTCACGCAAGCAATCACTGAAGAAGAAAATGCCCTTAGGACACCATGTTGAGTGGGATTTCGACACCCGCGCAGTTCCGTTGGTAAAAAGATATAATATTGCCAAATTTGCCAATATTGAAAAAAACAACGCAATTTCACGAATTCTAGCTTTAAAACTTTCAGTGCTCATATCGCCGAAAAAGCCAATATCTCCGAATTGTGTGGGTGTTTTAGGTTTTTATCGGAAATAAGTTTAAGCGCGTCATAAATAACGTCATTTTTCAAGATTAAATTGCTCAAGATTAAATCTACCTTTTTGAGTTTTTGCTTGATGGCCGAAATTTTTAGGCTGAAAAGTTTTGGCGATTTTGGGTCTCTCTCTGTACAATTTAAATAAAAATTTGATATTTGCAGTTCTAAATATTTTTATACTAACATGCGGATACAAGCATTGTTTGGATCCTTAACCCTTGGAAGCTTTGCACCACTTAAGTGGTGCTGAAAAATTTGAATCCGCTGAAATCGGATGAAAGAAAAGTCCTGGTAATTTTTTAATCAAACCCAACATAGAGTTTGCCACGAGGAATTCAAAAATGGCAGTTAAAATTTTTTAGGACGTCTCGTTCAAAAATTATTTCATCTTACTTTTTTTGAAAATTTCTCTCAAAAAACACCAAAATGCGTGCTGCTCAAACAGTTTGAACGATAGATAAATCTGAGGAACTGAGTTTTTAGGAAAATCTTTAAAGTATCTTTCAAAAATGAAAAATAAATTTCCACCATCGGAAGTTTTTTTTCCACGATTCGAATTTCCACGATTCGGAACTCTTTTTATTTTTTCGTGAGTGATTTTTTAATTTTTGAGAAAAATTCGAAAAAAATATGCTTCGATTTTTTCGAAAGTAGGTTCAAATGAAAGCTACGGCAACACTGATCAGAAAGTTGGCTTACGTCAAGATAATGTTTTGAAGTCTTAGCGGTTAAATTATAACAAACGTTGTTTTATAACTCAG
>SCLH01000445.1:68152-79115 GCA_004367855.1 Oikopleura vanhoeffeni | reverse complement strand
TTTTAAGGAAGCATGATACCCGAAGTATGTCATTGTGACTTTTAACTTATGTGCGGAGGATCGGTCGAACATTTGTTTAGGATGTGGGTGTGTATTATCTGTTTCGATCGGATTTTTGGTACTGGCGGCTGTGATTTGCTGCTCTGTAACGTTCTTATTGTACATGCCCCGTCCAACAAGACCTTGGAGTAGCTGCCACAAATGAGCTATTTCGCATAAATTACTTCATTTTTTGTTCGGCTCCAGAAAAGCGTAAAACAATCAATTGGGCGTTCCCAAATTTTGTTTGGACGGCCATATTGTTTTCGTTTTTTTGTGTAAAATTTTAGTTTCGGTAAGGTTTGAAAAGGTTTTCTGTTTGTTTATACTGCTGCTAGGCGCTAACATACAGAATTGATAGAAGATAGGCTTCGTGTGTTTCTGGTGGCTTAGTTATTGTTTCGATGTGAGCGTAGTTCCAATGTGTCAGTTAAATAAATGCTTGAAATGATCGTTAAATTGTTTCCTCAGTTGAGCATTCGATATGATGCCAGGTAACGTATATCTTTCCCTATTTTTTGGCACATAGGATATTTATGTTATCGGGCCAATAATCGATATTTCTGGGGTGTACGTATTGCCAATTTACTGAAACCGCGTCGAAATAGCCTAATCGAGCCACACTTAAATGACTTTCAAAGAACAATTTGTATTTTTTTTAACAATTAGAACGTTAGGAAATTGGTTTTGTTTTGTAAGCGTGATTGTAAATTACTAACCGTGTGTGTAATTTTTTGATGATGATAGAGATAAATCCCTATTCAACATTTGTTCATATCCGGCCTATTCTTAAAAAACACTCAGTTTCCCAATCAGGGCCGAGTATTACAAAAGTGTAAATAGGGGTTAGAGACGAATATATGTAATTCAATTTATTTTTATCTATTTGAAATTATTTAAATTAATAATTTTTTTTCTTTCAATAGAAAATCGTTGCTCATTGACTTGACGCCCGCCAATTTGATTGTGGGCAATAGGGCAATATACCCATCAATGCAAACTGAACATAATTATTTATATAATTATAATATTTTTTTCAAATTTACTTACAATTGCAATAAATCATATATCGGCAGTATTTTTCTCCAATAATAAACTAGAAATCAGTTGCACGGAGACGAATATGCGAAAATGGCAACATAATGGGCATGTTCCTAGCATGACAAAAACAAAACGAATACGCGTATACTGAACATATAATAAATTCACTAAAAAATTGATTAAGCTTAAAACCTAAGACGAAGGTAGGCACGACAAAATAAAGTTGCGGTATATTGCGGCTTTAATTTTTGTGAGGGTTCTCTTGAAAAATGATGTCCAACACCAAAGATTGTTTTTCAAAAACAGCTGCAACCCTCTCAAATTTCACAAACCGTTTTCGGAATTGCTTCTTTTTGGCTTTGGAATTTTCGAATTAATTTAAAAATATTTCAACCCAAATGATGGCTTTTTTTTGAAAATGTTATTTTTGGTGGAAACGGGACAGTTTTCTTACAATTTTCTGGGTCAATTTCCGCACAGAAACTAAAAGTGCTCCGAAAATAAATGTCGGAGCTGGTGGGTTTTTGCCGTGTACTTACTTAGACCACTATCGTTTTTTTTTTTCTTTGTATTTTTTGTCACAAAAGTGGTTGATAGGGTGTCAGACCATTTCATTTTGGCTTTTGGAAACGATTATCTTGCTTGTTTTTAATAGGCTAGATTATCAAATTGAGTTTTTTCGTTAATGTTAGTGTGAAAATGAATTGATTTCCCGATTTATCAATGTTTTGTTTTATTTCTCTTAATATTTCACAGGGAGGGCATCCGCGCAGATTTTCTGATCGGATCGGATCCGGAATTTCGGGCCTAAATTTTTGCTGATCCCGGATCGGACCCGAGGCTGGAAAAAATGTGATCGGATCGGATGGAAGCCCGATTTTGAAATTTCTGATCGGATCGGTGATCGGATCAGTTACAGTTTCTGAATTTCAATTGGTTTGAACAAATCGGTATATACTGAAAACCAAAGTGTGATTTGCGTTGCTGAAGGACTTAATAGAGCCGTATTTAAGCTCGGTGTGCCCTTCCTGCTTTCCAACTTGTGATCTTCAAATGCTGCTATCTCTAATAAAGCGTGTTCGAATCCCCACAATGTGTCTTAAGTGATTGTCTGTGGTATCAATTATATGCATTGGTGGGATTTGGACCGCAAGTTGTTCGGTGGTAATATAAGCATCACTGAGACACATAAGTGGATCCAACACGCGCTATGAAGGAAGCAAGTTTTTAAACAGGATTAGGTGGGGAAGGAATTGTGTGTTTTGGTTTTTTAGAATACAACGATGGTCGTTTCCCAAGCCGAAATGTTAATGTTCGGACACCTAATAAGTTATAAAAAATCCTTATTATTGGGACAATTTTGAATCATAAAATATGTATTGTATCATATTATTAAATAATACAATTGATGTTTATAATATTTAAATTGTTTTACAGATTATTTTAATTCTTAAGTAATTCTATAAATATTTCAGTAAATATATAAGTAAGATATATAATAAGATAGCTGTCGGCCCCGTCGGAAATTTTTCCTTAAATTGCCGTTAAATTGCCTCCTTGTTAATGCTCTTAAATTTAACAGTTTGTTACTCCAACTTCTTACGGAAGTGTATTTGGCATCAGTCATCAGTGTCATGCGTTGTTATTTTTGCTTTTAGTTCCGCTAAATTCTTTGGTTCTGTTGCCGTTGGCTTTCATTATTGTTTACTATTTCAGTTTTGTGCCTATATAATTTGACATCATGTAATAATTTTCTTTACGATTTCATTTCTCTTTTGAAGATTACTTTTAAATCGGTCTTACGGTAGGCCCATTAAAATGTTAATTTCTTGAGTAGTTATTGGCTCTTTTTGGGGTAACCTTTCTTTTTAATTGATTTATAGGCCCCATATATTGATTTTGGTTTCATTTTTCTTGAAGCCAATGTTTTGACTCTCGTTACGTTTATTTTTCATTTTAAGGTTAAGTAAAGTGTTTGTGTTGGTAACTATTTTTTTTTTTATCTTGTGCGGCGCGGGCATTTTGATTACAGTTACTATGCAAAAACATTATTTTTTATTGGGTAATCGTCTGTTGTCGTTTTTTTTTACCTAGAATATTTTGACAACTACGGGTTTGCCCGTATGTTTTCCCTAATTCGGCGAATTTTTTTCTTCGTTGAAACGGAAAGGCGCGAGGACTTCTAAATAACGACATATTCGAATTTTTTATTTTATTAGAGGTTTTACGAATCGTTCAAATGAGTAAATGGTGTGCATAATTCGAGACACATCGACGCATGTCAACATTCAAAATTAATTGGGTTATTTTCCTGAAATTGAGTTCAGTATGACACACTAGTTAATTTACAAACCACCTTAAAAATAATTCATAAATACTGAACAGCATTTAGGTTCTCTGACGCCGAAAATGGAGAATTTTTTATTAGGATTTTGGGCGATCTTTAATTGGGCAGACCCAACACCGTTTTTTACCTTTTTAGATGTTGTGGCATTTTTTAATCGACGATAGCCATATTCCTCTCTTTCGACCTTTGAAGGACTTGGGTTTCATAGAATTTATTTTTCTTCGTTCTCTTTACGGCATAATTAGGTTCTTTTCTCTCTGTAGAAAATTTATGTTTTCGCGTGCTAAACTCAACCTCTTTTTTCTTAGCCTGACACCTCACCTTTGAAGTGACCTTAATGAGTCGAACGTTGAACTTTGCATGAATTCCTCTTGGTAGTTTTCATGCAGTTCCTTTTGAGTTGGGCCGTGGGAATGGGAAGATTTTGATTTGAGTTTTTCTCAAATGGTATTCTCAATAGTCACTGATGGTTTAGTTAAGATGGCTCAATGTCGTCGTGGCATTACATATTCTAGAAGGTGTGTTTATATTTTATATTTTAAAATAGTTTGTTTACATTGTCTTTAACGTACTTGCTAATTTCCTTTGCGTGGTGTTTTGTGCACCACATTTATTTATTTTATTTTTCTTTGATAAGATATTGAGTCTGGAGCGAGACTTGAATTTCAAACTTTCCAGTGGCAAGGAAGAATTTAGCGAATCTTATTCTTTTAGTAAAGAATACATCGATTCGGTGGTGTATGGGACGCCCTTTAAAGCCGTAAAAATCGATTCTTTTCGAACTTAATCTTTAATTGTAAAATTAAACCTTAATTAGGGGTACACCATCAAATCAGTCTGCTTCGGTGCACCACCTTTTGATATTCGCTGTGGAACGTTTACGTTGGAGTGGAACTCTGAATGATACCTTTACTCGGTCTAGGCAAGTTATAATTTTTTAATGTGAATAGTTCACTTCTTAAGTGTTTTACTAGTAGTTTTTGTTCAGTCTTTTTGTAAGGCTAAATTTTCATGATATGTGTTTATTTTTGTTTATTATAATTTTATAAGAATTTTTGTTTTATTTTTTAAATACTTCGCATTAACTCTGGTCGTCAGGGATCTATATTGCTTTGAACTTTCAATTAAGGTTGCAGTAAATTTTTTGTATTGGACAGGACTTATTATTGATTTCATTTACCAGTCCATAAATTGGTAATTTTGTAATTTAACTATGGGAAAATCGGATTATTCTATTCCGAGAGGGGTTGCGGGGGTTGTGTTACGGTATAGTTGGACCCGAGATAAACCTAGTAGCCTCGCAAAAAACCTAGCTTTGAAAAAATTTGATTCGTTCCTGGGCGTGGCGGCGTTGTTTTAGGGAAAAGATAGGCTTTTTTCAACGTTCTAGGCAAAGAGAATAGGCGTTTGTCACCGATTTTCAGACCAGTTTCTTCTGTCTTGGGGCACAATGTACAATAGGTATTTTTTTAAAAAGCTGTTCGTTGACAATGAGTTCGGATCATACAAGTTTGACTAGAATGGTATTATTCCAGTAATACTGTTATGATCATCGCTTAATTTATTATCAAATTGTAATGGTTTACGTAAATGATAATTGTAAAAAATCATCTAAATTAATCTTACTTTTACTGACGTCCCCATAAGTGGTATATCCGATCGGTTTTTGTACTGATTTTTCTAAACGTTAGTCCTGGCTAACCGCAGTCATTCGTTATATGGTTCGTACAGATCTTGTGATCTAGGAGTGAATTTGTGTTTGAAATGTACAAAATGAGTGCGTGTCAAGATGTTTTTTTATTGACTCGGGACCTTGTGTCCGGTTACCGGTCCAAGTGATTTTTTGGACCCCATTTATCTGCTCTATATGACACATCGGTTTTTTTTTTTCAGTTAACTTTAATGTTGTGAAGTCTAACAGCCGTACACAGCTGTGATTGTCAATTTCTGTTATTTAGGAGAATTTTCCAAAATAAATGGGTGTTTTTGGTCATTTTGCTGGACTCCCATTTATTTAGTCCGAACAATATCAGTTATTTTTTTAATGCATCGTAAAGCCTTCTAAAATCGGACCAAGAGTGGTACAAAGGTTTTTTAATTTTTTTTCCTTCATTAGCTTTTTGAAGGCCTCAAGAGTTTATTTACCTTCAATTATTAGGTATCATTTTTGAGTATAATCGTCTTCGTAGGGTGATGATTTTAAGTGCCTGGAGTGCCTATGCGGAAACTTATATTTTATATGCTCGAAGGTTTAATGAAAATAAGTTCTTTGGTAGACTTGTTATCTGAGATATATTTGAAAAGATTGATTTTACGCAGAATTTAGTGGAAATATCAAGGCGTATTTCCTGACGGTGGTCCTAACTCCTTCTATTTAATTGCCGCTTTTGTTTTTGTGAGCATTAAGCAGCTGTATTCCAGTCAAACGTATTTCATTTGTCCAGTTTGCCAGTGCTAAGATCGGACTTTCAGTACTCTGTCGTATTTGTTCTGACTTGCAAACCCTCGTGCTGTTCCACGAAGTTTTTTGGTAAATGTGGCTATTTTCTTCTTAATGCTCCATCAGTGCCAAACACAATTTCACTTCCTCGACGATTTCCATTTTTTTCTCTATCGAAATTTTCGCACATCTTGTGGTGCCCCTCTGTAAATCGTCTATTTTGAGGGTTTAAATCTCAATGCAAGCTCACCTTTTTTTGAATTTCTTCTATGCCTTCCGATTCCGTTAATATATTTTATTATATCTTGTTATAATCTATGTTTCGCAGCTCCCCTTTTTTATATAGGTATTTTATCAAAGTAAAGCCATTAATCTGTTCATTACGGTTTTTATTTGAAATAGGAAAAAATTGAAAATATTGAAAGCGCAACAATTGTAATAACTTTATCTAATTTATTTTGCTATTTAAATTTTTTTAAACGTTTCAATTTTATTATTCCTCTTTCAGGGTAATGAGTGAGAATACTTTCTTTGAACGAACTTTATCACAAAGAAAAGTATTTGTGCACGGGGCTCTCAGAATTGTGGTTACTGATCATCACTGGCTTAATCCCGTAAGTGGGCCGACAATCTCTGGAACCGTAGTGTCTTTGCGCCTGAATTTGTTTAAATTTTTATATAAAAAGTTTCAAATGTGATAAGAAATTAAAAACTCTTCCATTTTTGCGTTCTCAGACAGTGCATACTAACCCGTTAGGGTTAATTTGACATTTATATTTCAAATATTAAACCGCCACAAATTTGGTATTGCATCTGCCAAAAAATGGAATGTTTTCATCACATTTCATGTGATATTATTCTTTTTAAAAATATTGATTAATCTCGCGGGTTGAAAATAATTTTATCCAATCTTATCTTCTTTCTATTCGCATTACATGCTTTTTATGTTTTCGTTTTCCGGAATTTGGACTTCTAAATGTCTATTTAACGGGGGGCCAATTTAAAATGCATTTTAAGTTCTTAGAACTTCCTGACGATTTTTTAGGGGTCTTCCACGTAATACTACGGACTTGGGTATGAACTTTTTCTTATTTACAATTTTTTTCTCCGTCAAATCAATATGGTAACGTCTAACTGTCATACGGGTAAAACTTTTCGAAAAAAACGCCAACGTCAATATCAATGTCGATCTTCATTTGAAATTTTCAATTATTCTCTTCTTTCGCTCGCTTATTTGTATCGTTTTCCGGAGTTTGGCTTTAAAATGTCTATTTAAGCCGCGGGGCCAATTTAAAATGCAATTAAAAGGTCTTAGAAATTCCTGACGATTCTAAGGGGTGCTTCCACGTGTTTGAGTAATTTTTGAAAGAAGGTATTACAGTTTAATTTGAAAATACTCATTACGTCAAAAAATTCCGGGTCACTTCAAGTGTTTTAAGACTTTTTCTCATTACTCAAAGTCCGTAATCACGTGACGAATATCAAAATAGGTTTGCATTGTCATAGTATCCTTATTCTCGGAAAATACGTCACGTGAGTGTTTTGGAAATCTTAATTATGTTCAAACTTCTTGAATTAGGTGTTTATTGGCCAAATTTTCCGGCGTAATTTGATCACTACTTAGTTTACTTTCATCAAACCTCATTTCCTAATTTGTAGGTGCGTGATCAATATTTAGGTCATATTTGGTGATAATGGGGAATAAAAAGTATCCTTAAAATTCTAAAGACCCTTCATTTCCTTTTCAAACGATTGATTTAAGTATTTTTGAACAAACAGTTACTTTTTGGTCAACCTTTTCTGGCTATACGGTTTCACTGTCACTTTGGGGCTATGGTAATGGGAAAAAGTATAGAATGTTGTTTTAGGTCCGCGTCAAGGCCTTTATCTTTGATTGATTTTACAATTTTGTTCTGCTAAATTAATAGTACTGTATTACGCTGTTATACAGTAGAAATTTTCGAAAAAAAAAACGCAACCAACGTCATTATTTCAATAAGATCGATCGATCCTTTTAGTGTAAATTTTCATTCATACTGCATTAGGGTCCTAATTGCGATTTAAAGCTTCCATGCGCAAAAGACAATACTGGCGTTATAGTATTTGACTTTTGGCAGAATTTTCTAGAGAGCCCAGTTTTGCCAAATTAATTTGGTTTCTTTTTATCTGTGGTTATAACTTTTCGATTCAAAAAAATATTTTTCTATTTTATCCTTTCGTAAATGTGCCGTCTTACCTGAAGTGAGTTAATTGCGCGAACTCTTTGGCTCAAAAAACTATTCTGGTAGCAAAATATATGGGTCAATGGGTAAAATGTAAAAAAGTGAAATGTAAAAAGTGACTGTTAACAAGTTCAATGTAAAAAGCATTTTTGAAAGTGGGTTAACATGGTGTCATAAATTTAAGCGGTTTAAAATGTTTAAGATAATATTAACAAACTTTTGAGGTGGAAATGATACTAGTTAACTTTAAAAACTTTCAGTGACATGTAAAAAGTATTCCTGCAGAGGGGTTTATGTAAACTACGGGGTCAATGGAGAAGTGAGATAAGTAATTTTTAGGGGGGAAATGTTAATGAACGTAAAGTACTCTTGACGCAGAAAATCAGACAATATGGATATCGCAACATGCGAGTATATGATTGGATGCCCTCTAAAATTAAAGCCGATTTATTGGCTTATTCTGAAATTTGTTTTGTTATTAGCTGCAAGGATTTCACGTTATTGCATTTTTGAACTGGCTCGCTGAGGTTCTTAATTTATATATTCATAATAAACACATCGAACATAATACCTGCTCGTTGTTATCTTCGATATTTTTTTCAACACAAACCCAATAAAATTTCCTACTCAAACTTCTTGTATCTTTTGCACGTACCGCGTGAGTTTGAAGTGGCGAAGTCGTTTGTGCTGAAATGAAACCCCTTCTCGTTGTGTAATCAAAAAAAANGGTTTGACGTAATATAGTGCTAGAGGGCAATGAGCAAAATTCAGCTGCTATTTTATGAACCAATCATTTCTTTAATTAATAATCCTGCTTGATTATCGGCTTGGGATAGGAAGAATATTTGGTTGAACACAGCGGGCCGTCAGTGTGACTTTTTTCGACACAATTTTAGGTCAAAGGGACGAACCATTTTACATTTCAGATAATCTTATTTACTTTTGATTGTTCTACAATTGTTGGTTCCTATGTTAAGTTTTTGTCTTTTTTTAAATATTTCTATAAATAGTTAATTTTTATAGATAGTAATTTCTTTAAATAGTTAACATTTCACTAAAGTTGTCTTCGCTACTTGAACTCAAAACGACTTCATTTCAATTTTTGTGGATTCGCTACTTGAAACTCACGCGGTAGCTAAAGCGTGAGTGTCAGATTTTTACTGAGTTCAGGGTGAAGTTAAAAATTTTCAAAATTACCAACTCAAAGATCAAATTTTCTCATAACAATGGCTTATATCAGCATTTATGTATATTAAGGCATGCTTTTTCAGTATCGATTCATATTCCTCGACAAATTCTTGACTTCCTCTGGTTCCAGTTTTTCCTCCACCAAAACTACAAAACATTATAGTTCGTAATGGTTTCGGATCAAAGACGCTGTTATAGGATTTATGTGTCAAAAAAAAGCTAATCAATTTTTGATTTATATTATTCAAAAACATAGATTTAAGAATTTTAAACAAGTTTCAACTTTAACAGAAATTGACGGAAGTCTAGAAATACTCGAGTTTTAAGTTTATGGAATAAATTTTTTTTGATTATCATTGCATTTTTTATGCTGATTAGGTAGAATTTAACAGCTAAAATATCAAAATAGTTTTTAATTTTAAAATAATTTTNAATTTGTTATCAATTATGATCACAAAGACCGCCAAAATAAAAAAATGAGTTTACCATCTTGCGCCATTTGTGGCCATAATTGACCAATGGTTGAGCTCAAATTTGTTCCAGAGACATTAACTGTCAGATTAAACGGAAAATTGCCGAGAATCAATAAAAAATTATCATTTTGTGATGACGCTGGATAAGAAATAAATTAAATTGGTTATAATCGGTTATCTATAAATTATATTATAGACTATAATCTTAACGGTATTTGAAAATCACTGATCGGTTCACAGAATTCTCTGAAAATTTGAAACCAGACTAAATAAGGCAAAAAAATGACCATGGAAAATTATTTTTTATTTCTTGATCACAAGTCACGGCCCAGGCACGAGTTCAAAGTCGGGATAGGGCAGATCACTTTTTCTCATTAACGGATCGACACAATTGAAAGACCAAAGTGATTCGTACTCATCCGGCTAGGAGATGTCCGGATATAATTTAGAAATTTGACTTAGTTCGGAAGATAAAAAAATTATCTCGCGAACTAAAAAGAAAATTGATTATTTTCATCGGCCGGATAATTGTATGAAATATGGCCATTTTTTCGATCATAAAAAATAATAGATCATCTGTCTGGTTACTGAGTAACATTGCATTTGCTCTGGTCAAAATCTTGAATAATAATAAATATATGTTCAAATGATATTATTTCGAGTCTTTATACATGTAGTGACTTCCGTTATATTTTCAATTATATTTTTCTAATAATTAAAGCATCTGAATATATTTAATTACTAACCTGATGATCTAACTGATTACTATCGCGAAAAATTGCCACTTTTGGTGATTTCANAAACCATTAAAGCTTTTTTTCAAATTTACCTTTACCGAAACTAAAATTTTAACAAAAAATGAACGAAGAAAAATTGGCCGTCAAAAACAAAATTTTGGGAATCGGGCTCCAATGGATTGTTTGTACTGCTTTTCTGGAGCCTGACATAAAAAATTGAAGTTAATTCTAGGCGAAATAGCTTTCTAGTGTTTTTTCGGAGGCTGAGTCAAGGTTTCTTTGTGAGCGTAGGTTGCATTGTATCAGATAAGAGACTGGTTCTACAAGTTGAGCAAATTTTTGCAATACAGCTTCTGCCAGTTTACCAAGAAACCGCATCGAAAACAGATTAATCAGCAACACCCACATCCTTAAAACAAATGTTGCGACCGATCCCTGCCTCGGCAACATTAACTGTTAAAAATTAGTCACATGAT
>SCLH01000445.1:22845-36261 GCA_004367855.1 Oikopleura vanhoeffeni | reverse complement strand
CACATAGGGCTCCTATAAAATCAATACATTCGTCGGCGGTGAGCTCTTTATCGCCATCCATTTTATTATAATGGCGTTTTATGGCTGCCAATGAAGTTCTCAATTCATCAGTTAATTTATTTGAAAAAATGAAAATTTTTTGTTTAGGGTCGAATTCTATGTCAAATGCCCGATTAACTACCTGAAATGCGTTTTGGAACCCTCCGTTATTTGTGTTTGTAAAATTTTTATATTTTTCGAAAGTCGAAACATCGGCTTTTGTTGTATTCAAATGTTTCCAAACGTTATCACCTAACTTAAGCTTAATCTGCATCAAAAATTCAGTTTCTAAATTTCCGTCAATTTCAGATACTAATAATGTGAAAAACTGATTTAATTTACCCAAATATCGTTCTGTTTCGGTAATGTTCAAACCGCTGTAACTCGGTTAATCTTTAAGCGCGAAAGATATTACCTTGGCTCCTCGCTCGTATGTTTTATCAGAGTTAGGTGTAAAAATGTTGCTGCTGGTTGATGGACTTGGGGTGTTTTTTGTTGTGGTGACGTGATCAATATATTGCTTAACTGCGTCATCAATTTGAACTTTTAATGCTGCTTTTGAGTCATCATCAGTTTCTTCGGCGTGCAGTTTTTGCAAGAAAGTAACTAAATCTTTGCACTCTTTAGAAATACTCATTTTTTGCAAAAAATTGTTTTAACAAGTTAGTTTTTTTTTGTTATTATAGTTTTCCCAAGACCTTGAAAAAAAACTTTTCCGTTTTATTTTAAGCTTTCTGATAAAATTTATTTTTAATTGAAATTTCTATCTGATCGAGTCAGGAAATGGGGAATTTTTATGCAGTTAATTCTGGTTAAGCCTAAAATTTTAGCATCACCCTTTCAGTCAAAATTTCAAAAAATATTTTCTTTTTACATGTGTTATATTTTAAACAAAAAGCTTTGTTTTCCATTTTTTTTAATCTTGTTTTTTTTAAAGTTATTGATTTTATTGACAAAAAAAAGTACTTGTGCTTTGTTTTTTTTTCTCTATTTCGATGAATTATTCTCTAGAAGTCCGAAACTTCTGGTACCAAATTGTTAGACCGCCGAAATGCTATCTGCGGGCTCTGGACTTGCAAAGAGACTAATTCGTCGAGTGTTGAAAGAGTATATTTTATGATTCCTGTCTTTCGTCAAAGTAAGAACGCGAACGAAAAGTGGAATCCTTTTCGAACCCCAATTTCGCTCAAGGACCTTAATTGATCTCGCGCTCATAGATTAGTCATTCTTTTACAATGAGAGTTTTAATTTTCAATTGAAGCTTTATGTTTCGATTGACGCTCAAGAAAATTTTTTTCACTAGTTCTCGGGTGACTCAAATTTATAAAATGAGATATTTTGAACTTTGAAACCTTCGAAAATGGAAAGTTTATTTAATTTTGTAAACTGTTATGCCTAGAAATATTTTGAACCGCATTAAAAATATGTTTATCTATTTTTCAAAATTTTTTGAATTCTGATTTAAATATCAGAGCTTTCTAAAATTAATGTTAACGCTTGTTAAAAAAACATGCCATTTTTTGGTCATTTTGATAAAAAATGTTGGTAAAATTCTGTAAATGTTCATATTTTATGTTTAATTTTCTTTAAACAAATTACTGCTTTCTTCAAATCCTTACAATAAATAGGGAAATCGCATTTTTTTGTTTCTCTAAGTACAACAGAAAGTGTCGAAAGTTATTTTATTTAGATTTAGGAAAAATCACAGTTTGAACCAGTGTTGTAGTGAAAATTGGTTTTCTATTTTATCTAAAAATACTCAGTTTACTTTAAAAAAAATTATTAATTTTTCCGAGAATAACAACTTTTATCAAAGATAATAATGTGAAAATGACCATGAAAACCAAAAATTAACCACTTTGACGACCTGTAGCGAAATAACTTATTGCCGGATGACCGCGAGACCACGACCAATCAGTTTTTGAGGATAGTTTAGTATTTTATCAAATTTTTAGCCAACATTTTCAGGAAACACCACCCACTTAAGATATATCACAATTTTTTACATCCACTTAAGTTCGCGAGAAACAAATTCTTCAAATTAGTCAATAATACTTTGAAACAAAATTGATCAGTAAGCTCTCCTGATCAATAAGCTCTTTCGTTTAATCTTAGGCTGTAATGTCTTTCGGACCAGCTCAACATAAAGATAAACTTCAAGACTAGCTTAAGTGTAGCTCGAGAAGTCTAGCAGACATAGCAGCTTATTCAAAAAGAAACTCCAGGAATGTTATTATGATTCTTTCAAGGGGTTGAAGTTTCTCATTTTCATTCGTCAGATATTTTGCGCGGTTTTGTCTGAAATCCATAGGAACTGTAATACAGCTTAAAAATTTACCATTTGAGAAAAGCGCTTCAATATCCTTTTCCAAACGGAACTCCATCTCAAAAACGCTTACTATCTCTATAGCGCGTGTTCGAATCCCACTNCTCTGATCGTCTTTTAATTTTGAAGTCTTAAAATAAATTAAAAAGTTCGAAAAAATTATAAAAATTTTATTTAACTCCCAGAGCAACTTCATGGTCACGCGTGACCATTTTCCGATTTTTTCTGTATTATTTAACTGAAAGTCTAGAACATTTTTATTTTAGGACTCTCTTGGAGTTGAAAATGTCACCGTTAGTGACACAACATTTTGAGTCTAGCCAGCTCAAACCACGGCACGTTTTTATATAAAACTGACGATTACCGTAGTCATTTCAAAATTAAAGCAAAGAACGTCAAAAATCATTCTCCAGAAGTCAACTTGAAGCACACTTCAAGAAAACCAGGAGGCCAGTTATTAACTGGTATTGAATCGGGATGTGTTGCAAATTTTTTGAAAAAAAACTCTATTTTTGTCATTCTAGGTCAGAAAATTATTATTATTGGCCATATATATTTCGCGTGAATGCGTGGAAAATGTTTCAGAGAAATTTTCTCTAAAATCGAAAGAAATTAAATCACCTGTCGATTTCAGGCCAAGAATACGTCTCTCATATTTTTCACCACATTTTCCACGCGAAACAACGCGTTGGCACAAAAAAAAACCCACATCGTGGCGGATCATATCTTGTTTCAATATCTTTGGATCAAAAACGAAATCGTTTTTGATTCAAACGTGTTGAAACACGATATCGGCCGGGTAAAATTTCAAATATACTGGATCGGATCGGAAAGAGTGAATTTCAACTATACACGATCGTATCCGTGTAATCGATACAAAAAATGATTATACAGAATTGTATTCGATCAAACAGTACCAACTTCATCACATTCCGAGATAAGATCAACTGAGTCGTAAAATTCTAATTTACCGGATGTGATCGGCATGAATGTAGCGCTATCCACCCTGCCATGCGTGGAGATCGTGTCGTTTTAAATTATAAATTGTTAAGTCTCGACTTCTAATCTCAGTGAAACCACATACAGTATCTTTTTCCCAACCAAAGTGAATCTTGAAAATCAGGTTAATCTCTAAAGCGTGTTCGAATCCCACTACTGTTGTCTTAGTGATTCTCTTGGGTTTGATTATAGGCAAGGGTGTTAGTTATTGGAACCGCCGGTGTTGATCGGTGCGTTATCACTGAAGCAACACTGAGACAAAATTAGTGGGATTTGAACACGCGCTATAAAGATTACCATCATTTTCAAGACTGAAAACAGTTTGGAGCATGTACAGTGTATGTGTTTTTTTTCGTGCGAACAAAAATGTATGATTTGTGAGAATTTTCCGCAAATTAAAGACAATTCTCCTGAATCTAATAATTGTTAACAAAAACTGTTGTGCCTGATTTAACGATTTTATTTTTAACTCCGGGTATGATTTGAAAATTTATTTTTGACATCCAATTCGTCCAATCAGTTTTTTTAAGACCAAACGATTCGTAAGTTGAATGTTTTTGGAAACGGTATCATAAACTATGACCAAATAATCAACCGTTCGAGCGCTAGAGCAGAAAAGATTTTTATTTTCGACACTCAGAAAAATTTTTAATATTTTTTCCGAAAATTTTTGGTAATTTTTACGATTTTTTGAGTTTATATGACTAAAAAAGCCACGTTGAGTTCAAAAATCATAAAATCAGACCTCTAGCTCTTTTAGTTCAAAACATACGACTTGCCTATAGAACCTATATACTCAAAATAAGCTTGTTTCAAATTTTAGTAAAAAAATTCCAAGAATGGTTAAATTTTTTAAAAATTTTATTTCTTTATATAATTAAACAATCTACGTGGAGATCAAAATCCTAAAGTTCAGTCAAAATAATTTTCAGTACAAAAGATATGGGCTGCCTATAAAACCCCCTTAATCAACCGGTCATATATTTGGGAAGTTAATATTACTGAGTGAAAATCTTAAATTTGATTGATTTTTATGATTTGGTGTCCGGGTTCATGGTTATGCTGTAATTTGCATGTGGAAACACTTTACATTCACTGTGTACATTTTGAAGAGAGTCCCCAAGGATTTCGGTATGCGAATTCGAAGTGTAAAGAGTCGTTAACCGATTTGATAAATAAATTGATAAACTCAATCAAGTCTATCAGCCATCGGCAATGGGCCATATTTTTATGTCATGAATTGTTTATAATGTCAGCGCTGAGAGTTCAAAGTTTACTTGCTTTTAATTTTTTGTTCAGGTCCCTTTTTTAACTTTATAATCTCCCTGTAAACTTAACCCTTGTGNAAAACTGGCTAATCTCACATTTGATTTGTATGTCCAGTTCCGAAATAATTTTTACGGAAGTGAAACATAGGCTCAAAATCCTGATAAATCAACTCCCCGTAATGCCGGAACAAAACATTCGAAAAAAAAATCAATTATTTTCTTGAAACCGAATCTAAATTCTTTATAATGTATTTGAAACAAAAGATTCCTCGATCCAGTTTTTTGTCTTTTTTCGATGATTTGAGGTATGCTGGAGCCACAATTGTGGCTCTGTGCTCACAAGAGTTAAGTAAAATGTTTAGTACGTTTTTTAATTATTCAGTGTTGACGCTGGTTTGATGAAACTAACACATTTAATTTATTTTATTTCTTGTCTTATTTTTTTGTCTTAATACGATTTTCCACAGCCTATTTAAGTACATTCCTTTAAGATTTAGGAGTCCCAAGAGTTTCGGTATGCGAATTCTGAGTGTTTCTTGGTTAGTTACGGGTTTGATTGATAAATTAAATCAAGAATTTTATTTTTATCATTTTTTTTTCTGACGTTTCGTTTATTTTACAAAAAATTGTGTATAACATTTCGTTTATTCTACATAAAATTGTGTATAAATTTTCAAAGATATGATTTTCGTGAGTTTAAAGATGAACAAATAACTCAGTCAAATTCTACAGGTTGAATTTTATTTTTTGTCGGTGTTTCACGCATCATTTATTATTACACTATAAATTGAGTGATGCGTGAAACACCGACAAAAAATAAAATTCAACCTGTAGAAGACCATCAAGTTTGTTATCCATCGCCAGAATTATGTTGCAATCAATTGTTAATATTATCAGTAGCTCTTAGTCTGTGATTTAAAAGCTTCTTTTTTTTTATTCTGGCATTTTTTCTTCAAATTTTATTAGCTCTTTTTAAACTCGGTTTTCCATCGAAGGCGTTTTTCTAAGATAAATGTTGTTTCATTTTTATTAATTAGTTTTGACGCCAGTTTGATGCATCCACCGAATTAAATTTATTTTATCTGTATTAATACTTTTTTTCACACCGATATCGGGAATTTTAACATTTATTGAAACAACGGAAATTAAAGCAGATAAAAAAAATAATCATTAAATGATTGAAATAAATCGTATTCGGTGATTGCGTCGGCTAAGCCGACTCGGCTTAACAATTCGGCAAATCAGAGTAAGATAAATTTTATTCAATTAACGGTGAATTAAAAAAAAGGTTTTACGATATTTGTAAAGTTAGTATAACCTAAGTCCACCTTAGAAATGCTTGGTATCTCTATACTATAAAGAGTCTATAGCGTGTGTTCGAATCTCACCAATGTGGTCTTTTTGATTGTCTTAGTGATTGCTTGAGTGATTAATACCGATCAACTTTGGCAGTCCTAATATCAAGCACTCTTGTCTATCATCATACTCTAGACAATCACTAAGACAACATAAGTGGGGTCCGAACACGCGCTAGAAATAACATGCATTTTGAACTCCCAGAATAACTTCATGGTTACGCGTGACCATTTTCCGTCGTTTCTGTATTATTTAACTTAAAGTCTCGAACATTTTCATTTTAGGACTCTCTTGGAGTTCAGATGGACTAAGGTAGAGAAAAGGATATTCGCTTGGTGTAATAAATCACCCGGATATCTTTGGATATAAATTAACAAATATATAAAAAACGATAACTGCCTAGATGGGTACATTTTGAAGATTCAGGAGTCTCCAAGGGTTTCGGTATTTCGCAGAATGAATGCGAATTCTAAGTGTAAAAGGTCATTTACCGATTTGATAAATAAATTGGTAAACTCAATCAAGTCTGTCAGACATCACAATATTCTGTTGCCATGAATTGTTTATAATATCAGCGCCTCTCAGTCTGTGAGTCAAAAGCTGTCTGTCAGACTTGTGTGGTTGTGTGAAAATTGACAACGTCATTATCATTCGTCTTTCAAGTAGATATATTCTGAGGTAAGCAAAGCGATAAATTACACTAGTTTTTATGTGCGGTATCAAATTCACTTTATGAAACTCTAGCACCATGACCCGCTTAATTCGATGTACTCACAAGGCACTCACTTGAAGGGTTTGTAGATTTTTTTGTGCTTGAGAAATTTATATCAGATAAATTTATATCTAGGAATAGTTGGATGATACTTTGAGAAGATTTAGAGAAAACAGATGAGCACGATTGAGATAACGGACAAGGTAAGCCTTTCTTAATGTTATTTGGGCAATTTTCTTAGACATATATATTTTTTGCAGTTGTATTCAATTTTCGATTGGAAAAATTCTGTTTATAATACTTATCACAAACAACCATCAAAAAAGTTTCTATTTTTCTTTTGATATATCAAAAACAATAATTATTTGAAGAGATCTTTGAAAAATATTAAAAAAGTACTATAAGTCATATAATTTGAAACGTCTTGAAATAAGTGGTAACATAATAGGCCAACATAAGCCTCTTCAGACTTACATCAATTGTCCTTGAAATTCTGCCAATAGCGCGGCTTTTAAATCTTCAAGTGGTTTAAAAAGTTTTTGGCTGTGTTTCCAACAGAAAAAAAAACCATTATATTTGGCGTTTAGAACTATTTGATTTATGATATGAATTAATATGAATTGAGTTATACTAGTTAGACACAAATTGAACACCATCCAAAACTTGTACCGGTTAGGAAGTTTGTATTCGGTAGGAGTGGAAAAACATCTCGGATAATATTTTACAAAAATTGTTGCTTTTACCAGTGAACAGGTAGAGATTGTTTTTTTAGTGACGAGAACTTATTTAGAACTTTCTTGAAAATTGGTACGCTTATTTTGAGCTCAATATTGGAATAAATGAGAGAAAAAATTGTGGTCAAATTTGAAGAATTTTCGTAATTTCTAGAACCCGATTTCAAAAAGTTTCCGATTTTCAAATCCTAGGAAATAATGCGATCGACTGACATGGATTTTTTGTATATCCCTTTATCACGTTTTGGTTAGAATGCGTAGCCACTACTCCTTTTAACGTGTGATTTTAACGTTGTGGCTACGTATTCTAACCAAAAAGTGATAAAGGAATATCTCCGTTCTCGTTTTAGATTCGACCGGTGACAGGCCAGTTGGATTTCATAATTCCGGGCAAAAAATTTAACAATGGATTTTTGAAAGTTTGCTATTTGACTAATTCAGAAATTTTCCTTATTCGAAAAATGTACGATGATCGAAACTTTTAAAAATATGGTGAGTTGATAGTCCGGTTGATGTTTTCATTTCCTATGTTAATCATCTTCGAAAACTAAATCTCGTCTCACTTTACGCAATAGTACACGAGATATAGTGTTTAAAGATTATAAACGTAGGAAACGAAAGCATCCACCAGACTATTAAGTCACTTATGTTTTTGATGTTTATATTCATCACGTATTATGTGTGTTGAAATTTGAGTCTTATGATTTAATATTTTGATTTATTTATTCAGCCCAAAACGCACCTCTAATTTTTTGAACTCGCGTTATTTGGAACATATCCTAATTTGACCCAACACGCATCAAAATTGCTAACCCACGCAATACGCAAGTATGATATACAGAGGGAGGCCCAATATCGCCGACAGTTTTTTGCCTAAAAAATTCGGCGATATAAGACAATTTGATATTGGCACTTTTGTCGATATCCATTATGATGCCCGGGTAACACTAAAAACTTATTCCCAATTCTTTTAACAGGCAAATAAGTTTTTAGTGTCACCCGGGCATTATAATGGATATGGGAACAAAAATAGAAATTTCCATTAAAAAATGAAAAAAAGCGTGGCTGTTTGAAGTTACGTCATTATTCGAAAACATTTATAATTGTATACGAAGTTTTACAATAGGTTCAAATAAAGTGAAATAGCAAAATATTCATAATTACTGGTAAGTACTTAGTAAGTACATGGTAAGGCCCGATATCGCCGAAATTACCGAATGCCCAAATTACTTTGTGGTCGTCATTAATGACGTCATTTTCATAATTGATTTTCTTATATTTACTCTTTTAAACGTTTATTTCATTGCGTTTGGCGGAATACTTAATTCTCCACATTTTTATGATTCACTTCATTCGAGCCTATTGTAAAATACCATATAAATTATATAATTGTTCAAAAGATGACGTCATTTCGAACGCCTACGCGATTTATTTTTTTGAAAATGAAAAGTTATTTTTGTCCTCATATCACTGAAAATGCCCAATATCGCCGATATTTTTTGGCAAAAAACTTTCGGCGATATTGGCTCCTCCCTGTACTATACTAAACGCAATAAAAAAAAACATAAGAGTTGATTTGAAAAATTCAATTTTGAAACATGAAGTGCTTCATGCCGCACTTTAAATAGTTTATAATAAAAAGCTTAACCATTCGAAGCATATAAAAAAAAATTCCGCCAAGGCATAATAGTCTTTCAGGAAGCTATTTTTTGAGCGTTGTTAACAGACAACTCTTATAAGATTAACTTTCAATTTTTCCTGTCTGATCAAGAGTTAAACTTTCGAAAAAATATATTATATTCTATAAATTTTATGTTTAATTTTAGAAAAAAATGTTTGAAAAGCAAGGTTAATTAAACCACGTGATACTACGTCATGGTTGGCTCCAGGAAATGTATGTTTCTTTCCACAACTGCGCAGTGCTTTGTTCTACTTAATACTGTTGTCTGATTGACTTTATTATTATTTATTATTGACTAATGGGAATCAAAAAATATTTTAAAATAAGTTCAAAATATTCATGAAAAAATCACGTTATTTAGGAAAAAATTGTTAGTTTTCTAGATTTAATGAAATTATTTGATTATTTTTACAATATTTAACCAAATATGTTATTAGTGTATCACTCTGGCATGATTTTCACAAATTATTTATTTTTTTAAAACATATCAGTTTATCCATACTTATATCGAAATCGGATATTTTTAAATTTCACTCCCAAAGAAATATTTCTGCTCTAGATATGTCTAGAAAGCTAATTATTTTTGCAAATTGTACTTAAAACACTTTCCTAAATACTGGCTAATTATTTAAATTATAATTCCAAATTTTGATCAATTATTATTTTTTCGAAAGTAAAAATTAAGCGAAAAATGGCCTTTCAATCAACTCGTGACAAAATTTGAACCAAGTATCCGAAAAAATTTTAAATACATATTTTCAGATTGCACTTTAACATTTTAAAATGTATTGAAGGGAGAAGTTTCTGCGGTCCATTTTTCCATCATTCTTGGCGGATTTATAGTGACTTTAGCTTTTCAAAAGGCCTTATGCCTCGGAGGGTTAAACGTCCACGCAATTTCGGCGATATTGACTCTTTCGGCGATATTTGCTCTTTCGGCGATTTTGGCACTAAAATAATTTAAGCTTGAAATCGTTAAATTGCTTAGGGTTTTTTCGGTGATATTGGCAAATTCGGCGATATTGAGCCGGCGATATCGGGCCTCCGCCTGCATGCTCTTTTAATAAAGCTTCACAATTTTGGTGCGTTTCGATCGAATTTGAATATGTTCTTAGGAAACCAAAGAGGTTCATTTTCCCACCTAGAAAGTAATTCAGTGAGTCAAATCATCTGATCGGGGTCATGTCTAGAAAAAAATAAGTGTTATCTTTAGTGCTACATCTACAAAGAATTTAACTTCTTTTACGTTTGTTTTGAAACCTTAGGGTCTACTCAGATGTACTTTATAATGAAGTATATTTTTTATAATTTAAAATGTTTAAATGTGAGACCACTGATTTAAAGCGTAAATTTACGGTAAAACCATTGAATGGTTGATTTTAACTTCGAAATTACATATCAAAAATGCAATTAAACTTTTTTCTTCATTTCTGATCATTAATTCGAACTCTGATTTAATAAAGGCCTTAGAGGCACTAAAATGCTCAAATTGATACGGGGTGATAATTAATGTGTACTAGAACACAATCAGTAAAAAATTTTTTCGATATTTTCGCAGATTTTTCGATCTTTTTACTGAAGTATTTTTTTAAATAGATGAAGTTAAAAAAATAATGTTGCTCGAATTTGAACACTAAAAACTTTAAATATCGACTTGGCGTGAGCCACTTCTCTTCCAGTGTTTCACCTGGCCGTTCTTTTTGAGCCTACTGTTCGAGAAAACTCGAAGCCATTATTTTTCCGGAAATTGGTTTTCGGAAATGAAACGAAAAAATAATACTTTCAAGTTTAGTCCGCTATGTGCCGTCTAGAATAAGTCTCTTGATTCTCGTCTGATAAATATGTTCGTGAGGAATTGCTAACTTGCATTTCAAATAACCGAGGGGATATGAGACATTTGAAGTCGCAAAATCACCCTCGGAGGTAGATTTGGAAGCGAGAATGTTAGGATGTGTTATGGCGTTCTAGAATTGTTAGCGGTGGCCGGATCGAAAAAAAAGTCTCCTGAAAATTGAGATATACTAGCCCGTTACGGTTGAATCTGTGAAAATTTGCAGCTCAAATTTGATATACCGTCATGGGAGGAGATAGACTTTTGAGAGTTTCTCAAAGAATGTCAACCATGCTGGCGTTGCGCATATCGTAGCCGCTATGGTGTAATGGTCAAAATAATTATAGATGTACTCTTTTCGCAAGATTAAGGATAGACTCTACAAATGCACGTCATTTTCGGTTTTCTCATGAACTGTTAGGTTTTCAGTAATATTTCACATAGAAGAATGGTCAATCAGAGTCGCATACCCCCTTAAGTTGAGAGTACCATCAAATTAAAGCTTGGGTGATGCCGAGAATCTGCTTCCAAGCTTTTTTGCTTTCAGCTTTTTATATTTTGCGTTTTTCTGGTCGAAAATTGGGTTTTAATGTTTTCCAAAACAAATCACTTAGAAAAATTAATGCTTGCTAAGTGTTCCCTAGCAATGTCGTGCAATTTTTACACCCCAAAGTACCCTAATAAGATCACGACCACTACCGCTTAAGGGCCTCGGTGCATTTTGACGGATTTGCAATTTTTCATTTTTTTTTGTCTTGATGAGAAACTTTTTGCCACTTAAAAATTTCCGGATAAAAACTTTTTCGAACACAAGTTATCACTTTTCAGCTTACTTTGTATAATCTGAATTTCTTCAGATTGTAAATTTTAACTTTATAAACCGTCTTTTGAAAGAACACTCAAAAAACGCGCGTTTTGCTCGATGGTGTCTAAATCAGGCTTCCAAAAGGGATAGGGATAGAAGGGATAAACCGAGGGGGATAAAAGGGGCGTTTTGGGGGATAAAACGGGATAGGGATAGGGATGGAAAATCGGAGAGGGATGCATCCCTTTTGGAAGCCTGGTCTTAATAACAGTAAAATTTAGTATTTTTTATTTGTTACTTAGAAGTCTTAAAATACGCTTTCGACTATCAACTCGGATTTATATTATTTTATTTTATACGATTTCTACGTCAAAATCGAAAATTTAAATTTGTGAAAATAGACGGAAAACCCCGAAATTTTACCACATCGAAAGAAATATTTGTCTGCATGAGTTAAATAAAATAAATTGAAAATGGTGGATGGGTCGGCTTATCAATTCGGCAAGTTTAAGTGTGATACAATTTCTTTAATTCCGGATAACGAGGGCCTTGGAGTATTTCAGCCGATCCAAAGTTTTGTTTAAAAAAGTATGATTCAGAGTTTTAACAAATCGGAGAAACAAAACAAAGACATAATTAAATATAGTGAAAGTAGCCATTCCAAATATTTTCAGCTAAGAATTCCAGAAAAATTAGTTTGAAAAATTTTGAAACAAGAAAATGGAGGAAATTTTTTTCAATATATTCCAAAAGAGTTTTGCCAAATCAAAAAAATGTCATATGATTTTTCAAATAGCACATAAAAATATGATGGTTACACTACGCGAAAAGTTAAAGTGGTCATTTAAAAGAATTTTTATTGTTGATGTGTAACAAATATTGAAAAAATTTTGACCGAAAATAATGCATTTTTTCATTCATGTTTGGAACTTTTATCAAAAATTTCTCATAATTTCTCGAATTCGAAAAGTTAAATTCAAACTCCAAATTTTCTTAAAAAGCCATAAGCGAGGCCCCTAAGTGTTAGGATGAAACGAGATATACTTGTGAAATAACTGATAATCTTCAGGATACAAATATATACAGTGATGTTCCTGAAATTAAACTGTTCTCAACTATCACACCAACTTATGACTCAAGCCATCATCTGGGACTGAATAAAAATGCAGAACACATTTTTCAGTTGAGTTGTCAATTATCCATCGGTTTGTCTATAGTGGCTTTACTGTTGGCATCGATAAGAATATATCATGGTGGGAAAAATAAAGAAATGCAAGCGTTGCAAATTTATGACGGGTCGGTGATTTTCAAACCAGAAAAATTCAGATTTCTCAAGTGAGCAAATAACTTTTTTATCTGAAAGTTTTTTCGATTAACTTACAAAATAAACTTGTATAAAATATGATTATATGGTAATACTTACATATGACATATATTATTATCATATATCAATTACAGGGGCTCCTGGTCATTTTTACTAGTTTTAAGCCAAATTTTTTATTAAATTCGGCTTTTAAGAACAACTTATCCGATAACATTCTCAGATAGCTCAAACTGAGCACAAATATCTTGTAAAAATTAAGTAAAAAAAATGGTTCATCAATTTATTCTATCTTTTTTTCTGAGATTACTGAAATTGTTAAATTACTATTTTTTTTCTTAAAA
>SCLH01000445.1:1508-22824 GCA_004367855.1 Oikopleura vanhoeffeni | reverse complement strand
CAGATATTTGTGCTCTGTTTTAGCTATCTAAGAATTCAATCGGATGAGTCATTTGCCAAAGCTGAATTAAATTAAAATTTTGGCTGAAAATCTAGTAAAAAATGACCATGAGCCCCGTGATAGCATATACAATTTAACAGAATTTTTATCTAAACTTTCGTCTTATGATAGCTTATACAAAAATTGGCAAATAAAATAGATTTATTATATTTTGAAAAAAAACCTACAGCAAAAAATTCGATTTTTGTCCGAAATTTATTGTTAAAAACATTGTAAGTTTCCGTCCCAAAATATCAGCCCCTAATTCATTAATGTTTCAATAATTTTACATCTAATTTAATACATTATTAATATAGAAACGTGAAATTGTTCAAAAATGATTCAAATAAATAAAACCGTTGTAAATTTCCAGTAAATTTATCAAAATGTTTGATAATTTCATGATCCGCGACAAAAAACTCTGAAATTATATTCAATATTTTAGATTATTATTTTGGGTTAATTTGGTTTGTTTGCCAGACGGGTTCATTGGCCTTCATGCCCTTAAATATGATTCTCAGAATGCAATCCGATTATTTTGCTCTATTATTATTCTCCGCCTGATTTTTATGATATTGGGTACGATATTTTCAGCATGTTGGAAACCAGAAATGACGTTATTAGTCTGCATGGATTTTTGTTGTCAGGAAAGATTTTCAATTCATTTTATGAACTTTTAATAAAATTGTGAGAAGTCGCTGACTTTAATAATAAGTTGTCACATCAGATTAAGTAGGCGCATATTGATTTATATCTTTGAACTTTGAATCTTATATGTTGTTGAAATCAAAAATTTCAATTAATCGCTCAGTTTTTTCTTGGAGTATTGATCGATCGACCAAAATATTCACAATTAAATTCACGAATTTGTTTTGAACTGATGTAAGTACCTACAGTATGATTTTTTTTACTCGCAAAATGAAAATTGCTGTGAAGGAAATTTCCGCCAATAAAAAAGGTAACTAGGCGGATTTTATTTTGGAAGTCATGCTATTGTCGTTGATGAAGGTTTTGAAGGATAATCTGCCTAATTATTATTTTTATTAGCGGATAATTTCCCGATAGCAATTTTCATCACGCAAGTAAAAAAAACATACTGTGTATAAAATAAACATTTTTTTGATCATCACGTTTTAATCAAAAAATGAAAGGTTGTTTGTAAAATGTATAAAACGTAAAACTTCTAATTTTGTAAAATCTTCAAAATTTATGAAAAATGTATAAATTAACTAAATATTAAAAATATCTTTATTTTTTTCGACATGAGCTACACAATGAGAATGAAATATTTTGTTTTATATTCTACAGTATGTTTTTCTTAGAGATCGTTCCCTCGCAACGGTTAAGATAACTTTACTTTTGAAAATGCTTCATTTTTTTTAAAACAAGGCATTTTTTGCCTTCTCACTGGCCAATCACAACCCTCGCTTGATGAAACTCTTCAAACTGTCAATTAAATACATACTAATGTGAAAAATTATAATTGTAAAGTTAATAATTCAATAAAATCTTTTTTTGAAAGTCTTAAAAGGGTTTGACATGCGTTGGTTGGTACAATACTTTAGGAATGATTTTATTTCTTCATTTACTTTTCGTTCAAGTGTTATGGTTCGTATGTTCACTCTCATTATGGTTCTAAGCACGACTTAACAATGCTCAAATTCTTCGGAGGCGCTGTTTAATATCGCCAACATAATTCTTTCTAGAATAGACTTAAAAATTCCGTCAAAATCGCTGAAACTGAGTGATAATGTTTTCCACGAATTCAGCGAGTATTGATTCAAACCTGAATTCAATAAGAAACCTTAGTCAAATTTCTCTAAAATTTCGAATACTTCCTGTATGAAGTCAAAATTTATTTTTGAGACAAACAGTTTATTTCAAAATTCTCTTCAGCTTGGCTTGTAGCTAAGCATAAAACTTACAATTAATTTCTTATACATTCAAAATAATTTCACTTTTCAGCTTGCGTATAAATTGATCATTGATTTTTTTATTATATCATTCTGTATTCTCTGTATCTCATGTAACTGCTTTAATCGAATAAATGTTTAATTATTATCAATGTCATGAAATTTTTACCGTGCATTTTTATAGTGCAACTTTTCAGAAAACCCATTCTGTTCTTATTAAAGTGTTTGAAAAGATATTTTTACTCAAACTCTGCATAAGTTTTTGAACTTTATCGTATGAACTACTTTTCAAATAAGGAAAATTTATTTTCATCACTCATCTTCATTACGCATAAAGTTAATACAATAACACGCCAACATTTCACTTTACATCCATTTCTTGTAGTCTATACGCCCACGCGTTTTTGACACAAGTATTCCACAAAATAAATAAGAGCTGTAAGTTAAGTTACAAAATAATTTGCAATCAAAGCTAAAAGGTCAGAAACAAATATCCCTTTATCACTTTTTGGTTAGAATGCGTAGCCACAACGTTAAAATCACACGTTAAAAGGAGTAGTGGCTACGCATTCTAACCAAAAAGTGATAGAGGGATATACCACATGATACGGTCCGCATCATCTTTAATTTAGCATAATAATTTTTAATTTTAAAATATATCGAGAAAAATAAAAACTTTATCGGATTGAGTCTCGCGCCCTCTGGTCGGAAAAAGTATGGTTGCCTATTTCCGTCGTTTGCAATTTTCATAGATTAAATTAATTTTATTGGTCAATTTGATGATAAATTATTTAAAAATACTGCATACTGAGTTTTCTACAGTATGCAGAATGATACATTGATGGTTTCGAAAATTAAATGCATTCCTAAGATGATAGGGTTTCACAATGGGTAGGAGGAACCAACTTTTGAGTAGCCTGATTTGTCATTATTATACTTATGTATTTCAAAATTCAATTATTATGTATATCAATTTTGTTTTTTATTGACAATATTTTCAAGTGACTGCTTTATAAGTTTAGTATTATTCCAGACCATCTTTCTTACAAATTTGGTGAACTCGTTGTCAACCAATTCAGCTTGTTGGAATTCGAATTTCACTTCTTGTAGTTTTTCAGTAAGCACAGAAATCAAAACATTTAATTTTGACCGTAACGAGACATCAATTTTTGAGAATAAGGAACGCAGTTCTTTGCTTGGTTGTGAGTTTTTATAATGTATTGAAAACTACGCTAATTTGTTCGAACATATAATGGTGATAATTCAATGGAAAATTTTCTAAAAAAGTGATTCAAAATGATATTCTCATGGTCTTAAAATTTTGAGGTTAACAATCAGCGAAAAATTTATAAAAAGTTGAAAAATTTAACTCCTGGTTTTCGGCATCAAGTTATACATTTTCCCTTGTTAGCATGCAGCAACCCCGCAATATTTAACCCGACCGGTCAAAACCCTTTTAACACTTTCCTTAAGATTTGGGATCTACTACTGGAAAAAATAATTAAAATCACAAATAAATTTGTAATTTATTTAAAGTCGATATTTCGCCATTTTCGGTATCATCAGGACTACAGTACAAAGTTTAAACAGAATATAAAATATTTAAAATTAATTTTTACAATTATCAAACTTTCTAGAATAGATATAAGGATGTTTTTGTTTTTAAATGAAAAACATCAGTATATCTTTGAATATATTCAGGTAGGATTATTTTAAATATTTTATACTGTATATTTTATACAGTATTCTGTTTAAACTTTGTACAGCAGGGTCCGGCGGGGGGTAGACCCAATTGCCAAGGATTTTTTTGAGACGACAGCATTTAACACTACGCGCGGCAAAACGCTTATGAAAGCGCCGCGACCATTGTGACAAACAAATTATTGTGACAAACAAATCAAATATATTATTTTTACCACACTCAGCGGTAACTATTGTGAAAAACAGATTAAACAAATGATTTTTATCCGCTCAGAGAGTTTTTCGTAATAATTGTTAACANTTTTTGAAAGCGCCGCGACCATTGTGACAAACAAATTATTGTGACAAACAAATTAAACATATTATTTTTACCACACTCAGCGGTAACTATTGTGACAAACAGATTAAACAAATGATTTTTATCCGCTCAGATTGCGTGGGTTACTTGAGAATTACTACTCATTTTACATTTTATCAGATTATCTGAATTGAGATACTAAGATATCTGAGCAATACAAATCATTAAAAAAAATTCTTGGAATTTTCAGTTAACTTTAAAACGGAAATGGGTTAAAACAGCGTGTTACGATACACAAATTTTGTTAGTCTCACACCGAAAATACATATTTTCGATCACTGCACATGCTTCTTTTGTCCGCAAAAAGAGCTGTTTTTTAGTCTTTATAATCAACTAAAATTCAAGAATATTTATCACATGAAAATTCATAAATATGTTCCTTTTCTCCAACACATTAATGAAAATGGGACCCCAAAAATTGAGGGTACCCGCCTGAATCCAAAATTTTTGTATACGGGTCATGGTGAACGTAATGATAGCGTTATTTTTCATACTGAAGAAGAAGCTTAGAGAGCCTTAATCGGCAACTAAAAGATCTATCAGGCTCAGGCTATTTTGAAAATTCTAGATTTTGTTCTAAATTGTTTTAAAAAAAATAATTGCCACCATGAGATTCCTTGGGTCAACTTTAGTCATAACCGATATTAATGTATCATAAATTAATTCTATAAAGGGCTCAAAAAAAACCGACACCCACCCCCTTAAAGTTTAAATTGTCGATTTGAGTGCCTCCCTCAAACCTGCTCAACTGGCTTATAACGCTTAATCGAAAGCTTTGAAAATTCTGCACCGATAAACATAGAAAAATTTTGGTGAAAACCGATGCAGCTTGCTTTTTTTTCATACAAACGTCGTTTCCGCTTACACATTTTTCATCAAAATGACCATATTTTTTTTTCAAAATTCGACAAAACATTTTTTTTCAAAAATTTTGAAAACGTTTTCTTGTAATAAATAGCTTAACTTTTTTTTAAACACGATCCATTTAATTAAAAAATTTGATGAGAAATATATTATACCTTTAAGTGCTTTACAAAGCCAAAGAGGTGTTTTTTCGTGCTCAATTTCTGACCACTAATTGGCTCTAAAAACATTTTTGATGGTCGGATTCGTTTTTTTGAGAAGAGTTGACCCTATAAGTTTTTGGAATTATTGCTGACGCTTTTAGTTTGGCAGATAGTGCTCCCGGGTATGACCTTAGCTATAAGGTTTAAATGTAAAAATTTTCAAGTTTTTAAAGAAATTTTGCTTCACATGCCAGAAAAATCAATAAGAGAAAAAAATTGAATTAGAGAGCCCTTATAAAAAATTTATTGCATCCGAGATCATTCATGCAATTAAATAAAACATACATTTTATTAAAGTCAAAAGATAAACGAATAATTTGTTTGGCTGTTTTTCTGCGATTTTTGGCTCATTTTCTATTAGTGTAGCAAACATATTGCAAAATTTCACAATTTTCTCAAAAAAAAATACTTTTAAAATTCCATCACAGCATTTTAAATACTATTTCATAATCAGGGCCGGGATATTCACAAAAGTGTGAATCGGGGATATGTGATGAAACTAAATATTCTTATTTGGTTCTGAAGTTTTATCTTTTTAGGTGCCTCTTGGTTAACAGATAGTCGAGAAGGGCGATGGGCTGTAACTGGAATGAATTTCTATGACGAGAAAAATGACTTTTTGTACTTTACAGCCGCAAGATCAGTCGATGTCGGATCTGATGAAAAAACCGAACAACGAAAACGACATGTTTTCCGAGTCCAATCACGTAATTAATTAATTTATGGCGGTAAAGAGCAAGAATAAAATATATTTTTAGAAGTCAGTGGTCCACAGAAAGAGCCAGAATGTATTACTTGTCAGTTAGACATGCCAAATAATGCTGCTTTTGGACATTGTGGAACAGTCAGTATCAGAAGAAATTGTGAAGAATGTGACAAAATGTTCTTTTTAGCCTCTTGTGGAGGAAATGACATCCCAGAAACATACAGGTAAACATCATAAAATGTTACCAAACCATTTATTTGAAAAAATTGGAACTCGTCACTGAACAAGGCTCGACATAACTTGATCGGATCAATTAGATCGGATCATTATTTTTCGATCCGATTAGGTTTTTGGAATCTTGAATCCGATCAGCTGTGATCCAAGTACGTTTGTGAAATTTTATATCCGATAAGATCCGAGCAGGTTTTTCGTAGCGGTATGTCGAGTCGGGATTGCCGACCCCTGACTTGTTCAAGAGAATTTCCGAGAGTATATTTTTCTTTGCCTGTACAAGTGTGTTATTTGGCACATTCAACGCAGATATTAATTTTGAGTCAATTACTATTTCTTGCAGTCAGATACAGTGTAGCTGCTACACCTCAAAACAAAATGATCCGAACAACTTGCAATTGAGCTCAAAAAGGGTTTAAAAATTGATAAAAACAAAAATTTCATCACAAGTTGTGATTCACAACAAATCTAAATTTTGACCGTGAAACGTATAATCTGAAAATCTTCCATCTCTAAAATTTTGCAAATGCGGATAACCTATCTTGGAATCTCTATCGAGATTTTTTTCGTTAGAAACGATGCTCAGCTTCATTCTATTCGAATTAGGAAGCTAAGGATTTTTAAATTTCTATTTGTTAATAAATAGAACGTTTTGGCCCTTTTCGATTAAATTCAGGCGACTTTTGAATTTCCGTATAGATATGTCAAAAATGATCCCTACTGCGCCTTTTACACCACGCGTCATAACTTTGAGATAGTGACCAATGAAATAGCGGTATTCTTGAATTAAGTCGACAATCGAGTATTCTGATTGGACACTGGCTCATAGTTATGACGCGTGGTGTGAAAAGCGCAGTAGAAATAATTTAGATCACAGAAGTTATCTCCCCCTGGTTATGTCTATTCCCATCACAAAATAGGTCTCGTATAAGGCCAAAACGTGCTATTTATAGAATATAATTTTTTTGGGCATGCGCAGAAATTATATTGTATCTAATAATTTTTTAAGAACACGAGCAGATCAAGATTTTTCAAAAGCTGGTGAAATCGAGTGGCGACTACTCGAATCAAATAAAGATTTAGGAACTCGTGTAAAAGACCTTGATTATATTTCTACAACCTACGGAGTTTGGTTCAATGAAAAATACGGTACTTATCACAACTACGAAATGTACACTCCAGTTAAATTTGACACCAGTGGAACAACAAAATATGCAGTTTTCTTAGAAGTCTATGCTGGTCCAGAATTTCAAAAAATTTCTTCATCCTTCAAAACTGGTTGGCCACAAGTTCACCTCCCGGCGGCTTATGACTGTATCACTTTGTCTGTTGATGGAAGAGGATCAGCTTTCCAGGGAGATAAATTTATGTTTTCAAATTATAAAGCTTTGGGACAAACTGAAAGAGTTGATCAAACTGACTTTGTCAGATGGTTTAATACTAAAGGACCTGTTGCGAATGTTGTAGATAAGATTAGGGTGGAAAATTAAATTTGAATTATTTTCAAGGAATTATCAATGTAATTAACTAAAATTAATTGATGTGATTTGACTCGATTTTCCCTGATGAACTAAAAATAGAAGCGAGATGATAGATTTAAACCTTTACCAATAAATCTTTTACCTACATTTTGAGGAAATTTTTGGATTTCGAGTTTTTTTCACAACAAATGTTAACACCACGTGGTTATTACCGTGTTATTAAAAAGAGTGTAACGTTACTTAATCTAAGGGTTCGAAAATACGAAAGTATAATCTCATTCTTATTTCGGCCTCGTAGGGAAACCATCCAATATAATAGAGATTCAAATTAACGATATATTTTTACTTATAGGCCTCGCTCACGCAAAATAGCATCTTGTGACATAATAGCGTCAGCACCGTCGATTTCGACCATTACCACTTAATATTTAAGAAAAAACCTTTTGAGCATTTTAGGTTTCATATCAAATAAGTCAAAAATATTTTTTTAAGAAAAATTTTTATAATTTTAAGGGGGTTGTTGGTGCTCAAAGTTTAAAACTGAGTTTTTTCACTTTGGTCCCCTGGAGTTAAAATTTTGAAAATTTCACAGATTATTTAATTTGTGTTTGAAAAATGAATGAAAATAAAAAAATAAAGTTTTTTGATAGTTTAAGGGGGTAGATGGCTTTTGCAGTTCCGGAAAATTTCTTCAAAAATTCTTTTTCACGGGACTATGGCGCGCTGTGACAATAACAGAGACTAAAGGGGTATAGAAAATCCGAGGTAGCCGGTCGTCATTGATTTTTCCAGAGAATCCGGAAAAAATATTTTTGAAAATTTTGAAAAAAATTTCGAGATTTTTTTCATAATTTTTTAAAATCCGAAAATTTCAAATGACCGGAAGTGACCTTAAATGGATATCAAACAGAAGCTGACAACATTTTAAGATTTTTGGCTGAAAAATAAATGTTCAAAATATAACCCTTGGTGTGATTTTACGTAATATCAATATTCGAGTTTTTGATGATGAGTCACTATTTTGTCACAGAAACCGGAAGTTGACAATGGAAATAACTTTTTTGGTGAGTCTTTATAGCTTAAAATAAACTTAACCTGTGTGACAAGTTTCAAGATATTTTGACTAGTTTTACACTAGCGGCTGAGCGTTAAAAGCTGAAAACCTGATGTTCTTGTCAATTTTTTATCAATTATCAAAGTCAATAGCTCGCCTGTGGGAGAGTGGTGATAAAAATCGAAAAAATTATGCATTGAATACCTAGGGCGATATACAGAGATCGTGCACCTGTGATATAAACTGTCAAAAAATTTTGAAACTTTGATTTTTTTATAGGGAATCGAATTTTTTTTGAAAATTTGGATTTTTTTTCAATTTATTGATGAAAATAAATCGGAAATTACATGTGAATCACCTTGGGTTGTAAAAAAATCTATTTCATTGGTCAGATTTGAAAGAGATCAACTTATTGAATGTTCAAATTCCATATTTTCAAATATACTGGATATGTTCTCTGAGAGTCGGTAATCCATATAATTTATAAAATTGTTATCAAGACATTTTTTCATTTCTACAGCTTACTTTCAAATCGCGAAAAAGTACTTTCTTGGCAAGATGCAGCTTCTAAATTACCACCAATCGATTAGAAATTATTTGAATTACTACACTTGCGTTAAAAACAATTTTGCGATACCTGCTAAAGCCAAACTAAAATTCCAATAACACGTCATTTTGACCATTTTTCTCCAGCTTGGTTCAGTTTAAAATTTTTCTCTTTATATTATTATTGGGCATTTAAACTGTACAATAGAAATGTTTTGTGAAGTGTTTCATCAATAACCGCAGAAACTTTCGATTTTATAAAATAATCATTTTTTTTGTACAAAAAAGGATGCTTGACTTTAATAAGCGATCCATACGCCCGAATACATAATTTCTTAAATTGGACCAAACCGAAATTTTTCTTTTTGAATCTTTGTCTAAATTTTACAAGTTGCTGTTGGGTAATTTTCGTGTTTTCTGTTTTTATCAAGAGGTCATGATTTTCGGGTTTCACAAGCAATTCGACAAGGACATCTTGATCTGATTCCTCTGAGGTATCCTAAGCATTAATTAGCTCACAGTTCATTTTATTAAACAACATATTAAATATGAGGGACTTAAAATATGAGTATTCAGAAAAGTTTTTGAATTTCCTTCAAAAAAATGTGGTTTTCAAAACCCTAGGGTTAGATTTATTTTTTCGTCCGTTATTTTGAAGAAAATTTCAAATCAAAATTTTCTTTAATTTTTTCGAAAGTTTGAACCCCCAAGCCAAAAATGCAGATCAAAAAATTGCCTAACGTCAAGATAATATTCTTTAGTGATGAAATTTATATCCCTTTTTTCACACTATGAGTGAGATTTGGTCCGTGTCTAGGAAACGTAGGTGGTTTTCTATTGCAATGGACCAAATCTCACTCATAGTGTGAAAGGGGGATATGCATGTATAGTGCGTGCAAATATAGTCTTCACTGTTCTTATTATGAACACTTAGCTGTAGCTTAGTTTTTAGATGTATTAGGAAAGGGGTATTAAGCTTTAAAACAAAATTACACCGGAAATTCTCTTCAAACAAAAAAATTCCAAAAGTTAAGTTTCTAAATTGTTCTCAATAATTTTCTTCTTTAAATCTTGGACAACCATTCATAAAAAATCATAGTGTTATTTGCTTATTTTCATAAAATTCAATAAAAAAACCAAAAAACATATGTATCAAACGTCCTGACAGTTACTTAAACGTCCCGGCAATTAATCAAACGTTCTGACAAAATTTGTCAAATCACAGGTGTTAGAACTTTTGAGTCCGTGGTGTATTTATCATTTGATATTTTGCCAGTCTTGCTGCAATTAAATTCATTTTTCAATAATTTCAGCATAATATTTGAAACTAAAAAAAATATTTTCTTGAAATTTTAAACTGAGCATTAAGCCTTGAAGCAATCACTGATAATAAATTCACTCTGTCGGATCTTGAAGCAAATCGTCGCCTGATTACAAAACTTGACAAAAAATGTATAAAAAAGTTGTTTTTCTCCCTAACCCCTTAAAGCGACAGATTTTGAAAAATGAAAATGCGCTTTAAGGGAGCAGGAACTGTATTTTCTAGTTTGGTCTAGTACAGTATGTACGTTAAGTACGAATGTACATAAGAAATAACAACCTTCTTCCTATAAGGATATACTTTCGATGTGACATGAAAACAAATAAATTATTATTTTATACCTTTTGGTGTTTTGTAATCTCGTTATCGACAACTACTTGACTCTGAAAAAGGGCTTCTAATCTTGCCAATGCTCGACTTTGCTTCCGGCTTCGCATTGCATTTTCAATCAAAATTCCCAAAGATTCTTCATTATTCAACGACTCCCCTAATTTGTTAAATTTCGCGATCGCCATTTCAGCAGTATGACTAACTGTCATATTTAAGAACCGCAACTAAATTCAGTCTAAGTTCAACTGCGAATTAAAAGGGTAGTGAAGATAAACTTATGGTCCCTAGTCTCACATTAACCCGAAGAGTATTTAAAATAAAATTGAAACTAGTTGTTTAAAAACAAGTTTTACTCGCAAAATCAATTAATCTCATCAACCATGTGGTTAACCGCGGTTTAACTGGGAAGCTTAAATAAGAAATTTAAGGGCTTATTTTTATTGTTGTGAAAATCAAATAAACTTATGAGTTTGTCGACCGCGTAACGCTAAAAAAATAAATTTAAAAAATACTTTGCATTTTTCAAAATTTGAAAATAAATTCACAATATTTATCAGAAAATTAGAAAGAAAATGCAATTTTATTATTATGACAATTGAATTAAAAACTACCTCAACAAATTTATACATAGCGAAGTAGCGTTCGGCAACAGCATTGTTCGGTATAATTAACTGATTGCAGTCGGATTCGTTAAACTTGGAATAGGCAGAGGACATTTTGATCAACTTAGATGTGAACGACAATAAAGAGTTTTCGAATTGGATTTTCTCAAATGTAATTTCATCTCCTCATAAGCCACTACGAAATGTTTCATAAAGAGCAATGCAAGCTTTATCAGCGGCTTTGGTGGTGTGATTTTTGATAATATCTAACGGATCAGTGTCACGTTTTTTGATTTTATTATCAAGATTAGGGTTGCCAAAGTCAAACCTAACACATTGAAAATAATATTTTTTTATAAAATAAATACAATCAATTGAATTCTGTGGTTGCAACGACTCAAAATTTTGGAAATTTCTAGCCAATAATCGGGCTATTTTTCAATTTTTTTCAGGAAATTTGAGATCTTAACTTTTGTTTAACTCGTAGACTTTAGACATGCATCTGTACCCAGACTCGATTTAAGCCAACTAGTTGCCTCACTTTTAAATCAGCCATATGATCAAAGTTTCATTCTCAACATTCATTTTTCAATAGCTTAAAATAATATTCAGACAATTTTCTATACAAATGAAATAACAAAATAAAATTTTAAACGAATTTGAACGCATTTAATGAAGATAAGAAAACAAAAAGTTGCGGAAAGTTGCTAAAAGTTGCGAAAAAAGTATAATAATAAGATGAAATTGAACCTTAATTTATATTTGCAATTACCTAATATGAAACTTCAAATGATTTTCTAGCGGTCTGTCTAAAAATAATTATATGTTTTCTACAAAATTCTCTAGAGAAAAGATTCTTAAATTATTGTTCAATATCATTTATTTTGGTAATAACAAGAGACATAGTCTCGCCTACGCATACCCGCGAATCTTTCACTGATTCTAATTTAATTAATTTTTCGGAAGTTTTGACTTCCAGAAATGCTCTAGTCTAACCGGAGGCCAATTTTCACAAATAATACAAACAGAAATCTTGAAATTAAAAAAAAATCAGTCGGTAATTATTGATTAATCAAAAACCATTGTACCGATAAAGGGTAATTTAGAAAAGTTCTCAAATTACATAAAAAAACATTGGGGATGAACTTCAGACGCTTTTAAGACTTTCTTCTCATTACACTAATGTCCGAATAAAATCAGGTGACGAAATAATTCAAAAATAAGGTTTGAAATATGTCATAAATAAATCCTTATTTCTCGAAAAATAAGATCACGTGACGTGTTTGGAAAATATTATTATGTTCAAAACTCTTAAATTAGGTGTTAATTGGCCCAAAAAATTTTTCGGCGTAATTTGATCACTATTTGTTTACTTTCACCAAAACCTTATTTCCTAATTTGAAGGTCACGTGATCGCTTTTGGACTTTGGTGTAATGGGAAAAAAGTCTTAAAAACTTCTAAAAAACCACTTCACTTCTTTCAAAAATTGATTTAAGCNGGAAGTTATGACTTCTAGAAATGCTCTGTTTAAACCGGAGGCCATACTGTAATGAAATAAAAGTCTTAGAAATTCGTTACGATTCTTTTAAGAGGTCTTTCACATGATTTGAGTACTTTTGAAAAAAAAACATAGTACAATAATTTGAAAAAGTACTCAAATTACGTCAAAAAAATTCAAGGGTCAACTTTAAACGTTTTTAAGACTTTTTTCACATTACACCAAAGTCCGAATAAAATCACGTGACAAAATAATCCAAAAATAAGGTTTGGAATATGTCATAAATTAATCCTTATTTCTCGAAAAATAAGATCACGTGACGTTTTTGGAAAATATTATTATGTTCAAAACCCTTGAACTAGGTGTTAATTGGCCCAAAAAATTTTTTGGTGTAATTTGATCACTATTTGTTTACTTGAACCAAAGTCTTAAAAACTTCTAAGGAACCACTTCACTTTTTTCAAAAATTGATTAAACCATTACACACCAANGCCGCCCTAAAATATCAATGTGATAGAAATGTTGATGAAACCGCCCTAAATTATCAATCTGGCAGAAATGTTGATGAAACCGCCCTAAATTCAAAATGTTGCCTCTTCCAAGCCTTCATTTTTGGGCAGAAATGTTGATGAAGCCGCCCTAAAATATCAATGTGATAGAAATGTTGATGAAACCGCCCTAAATTATCAATCTGGCAGAAATGTTGATGAAACCGCCCTAAATTCAAAATGTTGCCTCTTCCAAGCCTTCATTTTTGGGCAGAAATGTTGATGAAGCCGCCCTAAAATATCAATGTGATAGAAATGTTGATGAAACCGCCCTAAATTATCAATCTGGCAGAAATGTTGATGAAACCGCCCTAAATTCAAAATGTTGCCTCTTCCAAGCCTTCATTTTTGGGCAGAAATGTTGATGAAGCCGCCCTAAAATATCAATGTGATAGAAATGTTGATGAAACCGCCCTAAATTATCAATCTGGCAGAAATGTTGATGAAACCGCCCTAAATTCAAAATGTTGCCTCTTCCAAGCCTTCATTTTTGGGCAGAAATGTTGATGAAGCCGCCCTAAAATATCAATGTGATAGAAATGTTGATGAAACCGCCCTAAATTATCAATCTGGCAGAAATGTTGATGAAACCGCCCTAAATTCAAAATGTTGCCTCTTCCAAGCCTTCATTTTTGGGCAGAAATGTTGATGAAGCCGCCCTAAAATATCAATGTGATAGAAATGTTGATGAAACCGCCCTAAATTATCAATCTGGCAGAAATGTTGATGAAACCGCCCTAAATTCAAAATGTTGCCTCTTCCAAGCCTTCATTTTTGGGCAGAAATGTTGATGAAGCCGCCCTAAAATATCAATGTGATAGAAATGTTGATGAAACCGCCCTAAATTATCAATCTGGCAGAAATGTTGATGAAACCGCCCTAAATTCAAAATGTTGCCTCTTCCAAGCCTTCATTTTTGGGCAGAAATGTTGATGAAGCCGCCCTAAAATATCAATGTGATAGAAATGTTGATGAAACCGCCCTAAATTATCAATCTGGCAGAAATGTTGATGAAACCGCCCTAAATTCAAAATGTTGCCTCTTCCAAGCCTTCATTTTTGGGCAGAAATGTCGATGAAGCCGCCCTTAAATATCAATGTGACAGAAATGTTGATAAAGCCGCCCTAAATTGGAAATGTTGCCTCTTCTAAGCCTTCATATTCTGGGGGGAAAATTAATCGTGGCAGAAATGTCGACCAAGCCGCTTTTATCGATATCAAGTCATTTCCAGTGATTTGGAAATTTAAAAAAAAGGAATCTTAACTCTCAGCCGCTCGTGAACGCTGAACTTTTTAACGAAAATTTTTTTGTGCGTTTTTTTAGAATTACAGTACTTAATTAAAGCATTTTTTTTGCAAAAAAATCTCAAATCTGTCTAAAACATATATGAGGCTACTTTACAGAAAATTCTAAGACTTTTTTTTCATTACGGTATAGACTATACGTGATCGTTTTTCGACTATACCGTATAGTCGAAAAACGATCACGTGACCCTGTAAATGAGAAATAAGATATTTTGAGAAATCTAGAAAATATGAAGACGGAACTTATTTGAACAAGTTTTCTATGTCTTATTCACTGCTGATAACGTTGATGTCGTTATAATTTCAAATGGTCAAAATTTAGCTCAGTTCTGAAATAGAATACAAAAAAAAGTTTTTTTTCGTACTTTTTTCTTGATTTGAGGCTGATTTTTTTAAACTGCAATTGGATGCATTTATAATCAAAATAAAAAAAATGATCCATCAGCGAGATAATTGTCTAAATTAGATCATAAACGGCTTAATTGAATAGGTCCTCAAATGAAAAACTATAGATAATTGACATTTAAAACATGAGGCGCTGGAGCGCCTTACGGGCGGCTGGGCCATCTTTAACTGCGGTCGTACCTGAGTTAAACGTTATAAAAATTTTTCAAAAATTAATTTTTCTTCTTGAAAAATAATTTATAATGGCCTCCTTCTATTTATGCATAATTGAGAATCAACAATTGAATTACAGCTATCGACTTAATTAATAAATTTAATTACACCTTTATTACCCCCCTGTTCCACCGATGTTTAAGTTCTAAGTCTAATAAAGGTGCCATTTATTTAACGACAAAATAAAAATAAATAAAACAAGTTTGAAATTAAACAATTTTTTTGTGTTTAGTTGCCTTTATCCGAATTTGTTCGCACCTTTTACATGGTGCTTGTAAAAACAAAATAACTTATTGTGTATACAGTTATATAAATTGTAATTATAACGTTTCGCGTAGGCGTAAGATTAAGATTCATTGTCGGGTCTGTTTGTAGGTTTTTGCGGTGAAATATTAGTGTATCCGTCATAGCGGCCGACCAATAAGTTTGATTGATCAACAATGGACTGCGGGCGTTTTAACTACCCGTAAAAACTATCCCCATGAGTATAGTTTCCATCTTTGGTAAAAAGTTCCCAATTGGTCACGCTCTTATTGGTCGACCAATGAGGGACTTCTAATGTGAGTAAGCTGGCGTGAGTAGGTCAACTTTCAAATTATCGATTAACTTTTTCTATTTCCGCTCTTTTTTTGTGCGCGAAAAGAATTTCCATAATTTGAACTAAATTCAAACTAGTCGTTCTCAAATAGCCCAAAGTCCATTGTATTTAATTTTGCAGTCTTTTTTAGTTAAAAATTATCTGTTTTTTTTCAAAAAATTTTATCAGTTTATTTCGTATTTTGAAATTATCGGCAATTTTTTTTTGAAAATTTTCCAGTACTCAACAATCGAGGAAGAACGAGCATCCTGAGTCAAAGGCGGTGAATTAATCCGAATTAATTCGGCTTTTGAAAACGACTCATCTGAATTAGTTTTTAGATAGCTCAAACTGAGCACAAATATTTAGAGAAAAATAAATTAAGAAAAAAATGGTCCGAATCAGACCATTGTTTCCAATTTTTAACAAAAACTGAAATTTCATAATCTCAGAAAAAAAAGGGTCGATTCTTTTTTATTGTTATTATACACTAGATATTTTTTGCTCAGTTTAAGCAATCTAAAAACTAAATCCGATGAGTCGTTTTCAAAAGCCGAATTAATTCGGATTACTTTGCCGCCTTTGACTCAAGATGCTCGTTCTTCCTCGATTAAAGATATGAACATTACTCTCAAATATTTATTCAGCTCGTTGTACGGGATCGACCATTTGAACAGTCAATCACTATGCAAAAAGACTCAACTGGTCACGTCGGGTTTAGATACAAAAATGGGAAAATCACAGATTTGGTAAAAGATTCATCTGCCGCAAGAAATGGACTTTTGACCGATCATTATGTATGTGAAATCAATGGCCAAAATGTTGTTGGAATGAAGGTTATTTTTAGAACTATAAAAATTCAACTCTCCTCCATCCGATCTGATAAATTTGCAAAAATAATCGAATCATTTTAACTTAAATTTTTAGGGGGGTTTTATAGGCTGGAAAGGCTTTTTAAAGAACTCATAACTAATTATTCCTACTAGTAGATAAAAATATTATATCCGACGAATTTATCAAATTACACGAATGGTATTTAAGTTAACCGTGAGGAAAATACAATTCTTAAAAGTGATATTTTTTCACCTTATTTTAAAAAAGTTTGATTTTTTACGTATTTCATTTTTTTTACGATTGTTATATTTCATGTAATGGTAAAATCAAGTCCACAGGACTTCTTGTTTAAAAGATATATGGACTCCCGTAAAAATTCGATATATTTAGTTTTAACTTTTAAAGATCGAAAATTTGAAATACAGGTTCGAACTGTAGGTCGAATAACTAGTCGATGCCAGATTTGCTTAGAAAATAATTTATTATTATCAAGAGAGTTGTAGCACTTGGAAAATGACTCAAACGAAGACAAAATTAATCTGGCAAACTTCTCTTGTAAAAGACCATTTATAGCTGTATAGATGTCGATAACAGGGACCGTACAGCTATAAATGATCTTTTACAAGAAAAGTTTGCGAAAATCATTATTTCAACTTTTGGGGTATTTTCCAGTTCTAGCGACTCTCTTCTAATCCCAGCAAATCTGGCACTAACGTAATTGGGTCAATGTTTAGAACATATATATATCCCTCTAGGAAGAAGGTTGTTATTTTCTAGTTTGGTCTAGTACATTCGTACTACTTCAACGTACATAATGTACTAGACCAAACTAGAAAATAACAACCTTCTTCCTAAAGGGATAAAGTTGGCATAAAATTGTTTGACCCAAAAGTGAATTTTTGATAATAAGCTTTTTATCGCCAATAAAGTGAAATGAATAATAATCAGGCAATCCTCAATCACTTCAAAAGTAGCTTCATTTAATGGGGTTGAACACTTTTAAGGAAAAAGTTTTTTTCGGAAATATCTACAGGATTTTTTAATAACTAATTTAAAAACAATGGCTTGAAGATATCCTATTCCGATACTGTAGATCAAATTGCCTAGGTAAAAATACAAACCAATTGTGTGTTCAATTCAGGGATTTGATTGGTTGGTTGCCGTCTCACTCTCGTTGTATTTGGTTTGTATTTTTACCTTGTAATTGGTTTGTATTTTGACCTAGCCATTTTTGATCTACTGTGACTGCGGATGATAGGATATACTCTAGATGACTTCGATGAACAGATTAAAAGCAAAAAATCCAAAAGATATTAAACGCAAAGTATAAAGTTCAAAGTATAAAGTTTAATTAATTTCGATTCTCCTATTTTGAATCAATTCACTTTAATATTTTAGGTGTTACGCAACACGCAACTTGCGCTTTATCGTACAACACAAAGTCTTTAAATTATTTCAAGCTGCTATATTTCATATAAATTTTTGGATAATATCAATTAGTGAGCGTAGATTTCTAAAATGACTTAAAAATTCAACAAAACATTATAAATCTGGCTTTCTCATGAGTCAAGAATTAACTAAACAACATCAAAGATTTAGAATTCGTAAAAAGATATCGAAGATTATACCTACGTGTCCCGTAGAACGTTGACGTCGGAGACCTAAAAAATCGAGGGATTTGATTGGTCAATACACATTGACTCTTGAGTATTGACCAATCACATCACACGATTATTTAGGTCTCTGACGTCAAAGTTCTACGGGACACGTAGGTATAATATTCGATATACAGTATGTAATTATATACTTTATGACTAAAGTATGTGTTTTTTACTTGCGAAATGAAAAGGCATCGATAATAGCTTGGCTTTCAAAATAAAATCCGCCTAGTTATCATTTTTTATTGGCGGGAATTTCCTTCAGAGCAATTTTCATTTCGCAAGTAAAAAACCACATACTGTATACTATAGACTAGAGTACAGTATGTCAGATTTAAGCTTACGAGGTAATCTCCAAAAACCAAACGACACTGGCCAATTAGAAGTGAGATAGAACAACATCATCACAAGATGATTGATTCGCTAGTTAAAATATGACATACTTCGGCCTCCCGAGCAAAATTTCAAATATCAAAAAATAAATGGTCAGACCAAAAAAATTCAAGTTAATATAACATCGTTATCAGCTATAACCAATTTTTAACACCAACTCTTATATATCAAATTTGACTAAAATTGTATTCCGAATCGAATATGAGTACTTTCAAAAAATCCAGCGTCAAAAACTACGTTAGTAGTACTAACTTACTAAGGTATTTACTTAGTCTCGGTGCCCATATCGCCGAAAAAGCCAATATCGCCTAAATTGAGTGGGCGCTTAAGAATTTTATTTTTAATTATTTTGAGTGCGTCATGAATAAAGACATATTTCAAAATAAAATTTCCGAAATTTACTTTTTTGAAATTGTATTTGATTGCGTTAGGTGAAGGTCGTAATTCTGCACATTTTGGTAGTTTACTTTATTTGAACGTATTATAAAATTGAAATTTTTTGCAAATTATGACGTCATTTCGAACACCCACGTGTTTTTATTTTTTAAACAAAAAAAAATATGTTTGTCTCCTTCGCTTGTATTGTATTAATTTCATATTTACAATTTTTTAAAAATGTATTTAGGACAAATATGTTGGAGAAGTCCTAGGCGATTCTGGAAGAACATTAACCGTGACCGTTATGCCTGCTTTCGTCTTTGATCATATCATCAAAAAAGTCTCAAAGGGACTTTTCAAAACCATGGACCATTCTATTCCTGAAGTATAAAAAATATTCTTAGATTCACTCCCTTTAGTGATATTTCCCTTATACGGTATAAGTTATACCGGTACGTTTATGTCATTTATATATTTTTGTTTAATTTAAATTTCCTTAAAATCGGCCAATAGCAGTTTTGTTTTTTAGATTTATTGAAAATCAGATTAAAACAATAATAACACATACATGTCAATTTATCAGAAAAATTATATCCTTTTTCAACTTACAATCATGAAATCGATGAGTTAGGTACAAAAATAGTCCACAACTCATCGATTTGCATAGATCTGAATTCCCGTATCGAAAAATAACAATTATCCAGATGAACGTTATTTGATCAACGTTTATTATAAATCAGTGATAATAAGCTAACTTTGCAAGGTTGATTCACAACAAGAAGATCATAAAAATTTGAAAATAGATTTCAAAAATAAAACTAGCAAAGTTCAATTCATAATATCTTCGTTCACCATACTTTTTATATCTGTTTAACTCCCTCACTCATGAAAGTATCGATATCCCCCTCACGCATAAAGGTAAATTCGGGGACCCTACTTTGGGGTTGGCAGTTAAACGGCAAAAAATCACTATTTTGGCATTTTCGGCCTAGAAAACTCTTTTCTTTCAAAAAATTATTGGATTCGTGTACTTCAGAGCGCGATGTAGATCCGCGGTTTATTCGGCCAGTCAAATAATTTTTTGAACGATATTTTTTAAAATAAAATTGCGGGTTCCTAAATAGATTATTTTTGCGTCTTTAGGTTGTCTGAGAAAAATTTGGGTTCCTGAATGGCCCTTATGCGTGAAAGGGTTAATAAGTACAAAATTTTTCTAATAATTCAGGTTTTTTCTTATTTTTCAGGAATTAAAATTGTCGCTTAGTCACATTATTTACGCTTTACATATTCGAACCGTGTTATAGACCTGAAATATATTTTCGCTTAAAGTCTTTTATTCTCATTATTCATGAAAAACATTTTACATCAGATACTCTTATATTGCAATACACATTTTTTAATGCAACCATTAAAATTACTTGAAAATACGGTATGTTACATTATAAGCTAGCGATTTCAGCTCCAGAAAGCGCATGATAATATGCATGATGATTGGCTCGCGTTCAATAATCGTGTGATGATGTTGTTTTATCTCACTTCTTTTTTTTGGTGACTGATAAGACGTATAGTTTAAGTTTACTATAGCTAACAGTAAGTTTATTGGTGGATTTTGAATACGATAAGACCTTTTTGAAATCGATAGTCTCAGATTTCTTTCATTTTGTGCTCAGTGTGTTCATCGTAGGCGAAAACCAATTTTGAGAAGAAAAAATTTCTTTAAAAGTTCACCACAAGGTGGCTGGAGGCTTTGAAAGTTCGAAAAATTGTGCTGTATAAAAAAATCTCCGCGTTATTATAATTTGACAAGTTATTAGTGTTTTCAGAATCCGTGTAGGTTTCCCTAGGGGCCTTTTTCTCAAATTTTTGAAATTCGACCCCAGGGTCTCACAGGAGGTGTAAGTTCAAATTTCGAAGGTAACAAATTTTGGACGTCGAAAATGTCTCAATTTGACCAAAAATTTCACCACATGCCAAATCGTCACCAGAGATCACGAAAATGACCCTAAAAATTGAAAAAAACTGTCCACAAGTGACGCAAGAGAGCAAAATCGATAAATCATCAAAAAATCACTTGAAAAAAGGATATCAAGCCAGCGCCTACGCGTGATTATAATGCGACAAGCTGTAAGTGTTTTCAGAATCCTTTTGAGTTTGCCTA
>SCLH01000444.1:232975-248265 GCA_004367855.1 Oikopleura vanhoeffeni | reverse complement strand
TTTAAAGATGTATGCTTATTTGTTGATGGAACACGAGTAGCATGCACGCAGCAGACTATGAGATAAAGTTGAAATCATTGGTCAGTTTTGCGGTAAGATATTTTAACATGACAATAACTTGCGGATCGCAAGTTGCGATTGTATATTAAACCGCAATATTGTATTAGACCTTAAGGGTATCCGGTTCCTAGTTTTCTGCAGTTATTATGTCATAAAATGCACCAAATCAATTGTTTATGTTTTGAACGCATAAAACAACCAAATGACAACAAAAATGTTTTGAAAATTTTGCGTTTTTTCGATTTTTTCTAAGTATTTTCTCAAAATTATGTTCGAAATAAACCTTTGTGTCAATTTGACACTAAAACTTCAAAATAGCGAGTTGACGTAAGCCAACTTTTTCTTCAGTGTTTCCGAGCTTTCATTTTGGGCGTACTTTCGAAAAAATCGAAGCACAATTTTTTTTCTTGGAAATTTTTCCACGTCACCTTGAAAAATTCTTATTTTTGAGTTTGGGGTCGAATTGCAAAAAAACGCCACTGTAAGGTTTCTATATGTTATGAACTAGCTTTTTGCAAAATTTTGAGCCAATTTACAAATTTAACATGGGAGGAGATGGATTTTTCGAGGCGTAATGTCCAAAAAACGTGGTTTTTGCGGGTAGATAGTAATTCCAGAAAATGTAATTCGTCGAAAAAATCTGAAATTTCGATTTTTTCAAAAATAAACACAATTTAACTTAAAAATCGTCTTGGCCATCTTTTTCAGCGGTGAATTTCATCGTAAACACTCAATTACTTCATTTTTATGTCGAAGATTATGAAAGTTGAGGCTAAAAACTCACTTTTTATGGAAAATTGTGCCTTTTTAGCAAAAACTTTTAGAATAAACTATTGAGAATATTAATTTTGTATCTTATCATATTAAAATTTGGCACTGGAAAACGATGAGAAGAAGAATTTATACAAAAAGTTGTCTTTATATATGAAAAGTTAAAATTTGCGATTTTTCGGCGAATTACATTTCTGCGATTACTATCTACCCGTTTTTTGCATTTCTAGAAAAAATATAGCACTTATCGACAAAACCGCCACTGTAAAGTTTTGAATAGTAATTATACAGGTTGTATTAAAATTGAGGTTTTTTCATAATAAAACCTGGAGGAGATAGATTTTCCGTTTTGCGTTATGTTTTCTTGTTTCGCTTGTGTGTCACGGAGTGCAGCATACAAAGTTTTGGCCATTCATGACGCAAGCTGAAGGCTAGTTCTACAAACTGGCTAATCTGAATAACACCTTGAAGCAGTGTTTGGCTAATATTTATCGAGAATATGTCAATTATGGACGGGATACCGTTACCTCCCGTGAGCACAACACTATATATAGGTGACTGCATATTTAAAATCATCTAAAATATGCAAAAAAAACATCGTAGAATTGTCTCCTGTTCGAATACATTATAAAGAATTTTGGCAAGGATTTCAAAAGTGACTTATTTTTTTTTTAGACTTTTAGACTTTTTTAGACTTTTAAAATTAAAATTAAAGGCCCGACTCAGTGCTACTCAATTTGAATTAAGTTAATATAATGAATTCAAACACCGATATGACGTTTCATCATTTTCCTTAATTCATAGGTTCATGAAAACGCAATATTTTTTATTAACAAAATCTAAAACCTTGAAGTGATGTTTAGCGATTGGGATTCTTCAACTTGCACATCATTTTTGAGTCAAATTATTGCATTTGATAAATATTCAAAAATGCCCAAAACTCAAATTTGCGGATTGTCTTTCAGGTAGTTTATAAAAAATTGGATTTTTGGTAATAAAATTGCCGAGATTTGCTTTGAAGCCTTTTTGGAGGCCAATCTGGAACATTTATAACCCAAATCCTAATTTATTGTGAAACTACGGACAGACAATTTGCAATTATGAGTGTTTCGGGATTTTAAATATCTTATCATGCTTTAAATATGACTAAAAATGATGTGCAGGTAAAGTATAGTTTTTAATTATTCTGAGCATTTGGCTTCTTTTACTTAAATTACGATAACATGAGTTCGGTTTAACAAATGTTATATTTTTTAACTGACTTTTATTTATTTAAAGCGTTATTCTTAATTTTGTGTATATCAATTTAATTCAAAAAATTTATCTTTGTTTTGAATGCAGTTAGGGATAGTAGCTCAGTAAATTTACGATAACCATGGAGTTTCGGTTTAACAAATGATTGATATATTTTTTAACTGACTTTTATTTATTTAAGCAATTTTTTTGAATTGATGATATTATGGAACGAAGATCGAAATCAAATTTATGTCAACCACTGGAGGGATTCCTAAGCTTGAAATCTTTTATATTGGAATCTGGTAAGTTTATTCATAGTGCCTACGACGCACGGTGCTTTTGAGAGTTAACAAGATCATTGAAATTTTTTTGGTAGTAATTATAAAAAACAGGGCAGGATTATCAGCTCTTGAAAAAAATTGCTCAAGTGTATTTTTTGATTTCATAGTCGCTGAATGGGTAGCCTTAAAGTATCGGGGTTCAAATATACTCCTATAGAGGTGTGTAAAGCTAGCGCTAGCAGTGTAGTGGGGCTAGCGTTGTAGTCGGGCGAGAGCTGTAATATATAGAGTCCAGAAACTTTTTTCGACAATATTAAGGCTGTTTTTTAATAGCAAATATTAAATTTTTTCTGAACTGCGAATTGTTGATAACTGACATGTAAAAATTGTTAATTTTCTTAAATTTTAATTTAATTTTAGATTTGTAACGTTTAAATCAAGTTTAGTTCGAGCTTAAAATTGATAAATAACTGTGATTTAATTCTCATGATTTTGACATTCGAAATGCTCTCAAGAGACAAACCTTCTCTTTTTGGTGACAATTTCATTTATTATCTCAAAATTTTATAATTTAGGTATGGTATTTCCTACATTTTCTTGCAGGTTTGTTGTCATAAAAAGGCACCTTATCATTCTTTCATGTTTGAAAGCACAAACCATCAAATAACAACAACAAATTTGGAAATTTATTTTTTCTTTAATTTCTTTTAAGTTTTTGATGTAACATTATTTTGAATGATTCTGTTTGTGTCAATTTGACCACTTAAACTTCGTAATATCGGTTGACGTCAGCCAACTTTCACTGCAGTTAAACCCTGGCGTTCTTTTGAGCAAGACCTCAGTTGAGAACTCCTACAGCAAGAGTCACTTGTCACAATCCGAACATCGCTAAGTATTATTGGTTTTTTGAATACTACAATTGGACCTCCACCCTCTTTTAGTGGCGTATGAGTTCCGGTGTCGTAAGAGTTATCAAACATTGCGTCCAAACCACCTTTCAAACCGTTCAAAATGCCATTCCAAAAAGTTGTTGCGATTTCTTTATTTCCACTCCAATATTGGACTACAAAAATAATTAAAGATTATAATTTATCATTGATAAATTTGAGTGAAAGACACTGTTCTATATCCTTGTTGATATCGAGGGATTGCGTGCCGCGATTTGACGGTGTTTTAACCCGAATAGAAAAAATCACAGTGGCTTGTGCCAAAGAACAGGCGGATGGGCATGCCGAGCTAAATTATTATCCTTGCTCTCCTATAACTATTTCAAGCAGCGGTCGATAGTGAAAGAAAAATCAAGCAGGTCCGATCAAACCGATCAGCTCTTTTTTTTCTGATATGATCCGATCGGATCCCATTTTTTTCAAATCGGGTTTGATCCGATCTTCAAATTTTGAAAAGTTCTTTCGAGCAGATTCGATCCGATCACAACTGCACAAAAAATGTCCGATCTGATCAGATATGTGCTTGGATCGAATACTTTTTGCATATCTATAGATAATTAATTTTGGAAAATGAAGGTTCATGTATATAAAAATCAGGCATATTAATGAGGTGGGAAATAAGAGTTTATAAATGAGATGACAATATTTTTGAATCAAATAGAGCTTGACTCAAAATTTAAAAATTAAGTGTAAAATTAACAAAAATTATAAAAAGCCGAACTAGAGAGCTGAAAATAAGAAATATTATGTTAAGAAGTCAGAGACTTTAATCGGAAATATGAATATAGAGAATTCTTATTCACATCTTTATATGAGATAATTAACTGTGAATTATTTATTATTGTTATCTAAAAATATCAAAAACCAAACATGGGCCGCTAGAAAGGAAACATAATATTTTGTAATTTTTTAAATTATGTGAAAAACCGAGCATGTCCGATCCGATCAAATTTTTTTGAACTCGGGTCTTAGCCGATCCAGTCCAATATTTAAAAGTTTTGAGACCCGCAATTTCTGATCCGATATTGAAAATCTGCCCGGATGCCATTTCCTGGGTTGGAGGGGGGGAAAGTAGGAAGTAAAAGGGCGCTGAAGAGACCAAGGGTTGCTGCAATAGCCTCTTAGGCCAATTAAATCTCACCTTTAGGTTCATTTTCAAGTTCATCTGCAGCTTTATCTCCAGCTTCATCTTCAAGTTCATCAACAGCTCCACCATTATTTTCTAAAATTTATTATATATATATTATTCTGAAAACATTTAAAAGACTACACTGTATGGGCGAAAAGATTTATTATTTCGAAAAATTTTCCGTATTTATAAAAATAAGTGTTAAATCTCAATATCAATGGGCAAAAATTAACTTCAAATTTCGGTTTTGGTGGTTTTGTGCTTTCAAAACATAAAAGAATGATAAAGTGCCTTTTAATGACAAAAAACCTGCAGAAAATGTAGGAACCACCATACCCGAAATTAGAAAAATGTTTTAAATAATGAATGAAATTGTTACCAAAAAGAGCAGGTTTTGTCTCTTGAAAGCATTTCAAATGTCAAAATCATGAAAATTAAAAACAAGTTATTAATCAATTTATAGCTCGAACTAAACTTGATTAAAACGTAACAAATCCAAAATTAAATTTAAAATTATTGGAAATAAGCTATTTTTTACATGTCAGTTATCACAATTTTAAGTTCAGAAATAATTTGATCAAGACCATTTTCTGGGTTGAAAACATTAAAAAGACTACACTGTATGGGCGGAAAGATATATTATTTTGCAAATTTTTCCGTATTTATAAAAATAAGTGTGAAATCTCACTATCAATGGGCAAAAATTAATTTCAAATTTCGAAAATGTCCATTATTAGTGTTTTTTTCACATGTCAGTAATCACAATTTTGAGTGCAGGAAAAATATCATTATTCACGTTTAAAAAAAACCTTAATTTTGTCGAATCTTAGAAATATCAATTTTTATATATTATCCAAAATACAGTATAAAAAAGTTTCTTGGAGGGTTTTGAGACATATGATTATATTATAAGGTCAATTTCAAAATAGTATTTTTTTCGACGTCTTGTGATTTATTATTTAGTCATTTTCAGAAATGAGAAACTAAAAAAATATTTCGATGCAGAAAAATGTTTGGAGCGAAAAGCAATTCGAATTGCAAGCAATTTGAATAGTCGAGCCTCATTTGCGTCACATTAACTTTCTGGACTCCTATGTTTTTACAACGCTCGCCCGACCACAACACTTCTAGCAGCTAGTTTCACTACACCTCTATATCATATAGATCTGTAGACCTATAGGCTACAGTCTAACCAAGATAATCTCTAGTACCACAAAATCGTAACTTCAAGCCCGGTCACTAGCTCTCAACGAATCTTTCGCAAATATTATAAAACACTCAAAAGATTTCAGAAAAACTGATTTTAGAAGACGAAAAATTGATTTGTATAAAATATGACAAAAGTCGACATACATTTTTATAATTTTTCAAAAAGCGGTTAGAAAATATGTTTGCACCCATGGAAAAAGTAAAACAGCTATTTGAAATAGCGTTAATATAATGATTTCACTCACAAAATTAATTGAAATTTACGAATTTAATTTCGAATTCATATTTTTCACAAATATTCAAATAATAATTTCACTAGCTGAACAGTATTTATATCAGCTTACTCAACGAAAACAAGCTTTAAAAAATAACTGACTTTTTATGTACGTCCGTTATATTGACTTGAATTTACCGAGTTTATGGCAACCCCTGGAACCAGATTCAAACAAGATATAACATGGACAAATACAAATGTTCCTGTATTAAGGGGACTCGATGTTATTTGACAGATCCGGGTATGGGCGCTTGACGAAATAAATTTTACTGGGTATATATATTTCCTTCAATATACCAACAAAAGTACAGTATGTAAAAAAATTGTTCGAGACCATCAAGGGAAATTTCTCTGGATCAAAGGCTATAATTGGCAAGAGAATTACTTTTAATCCAGAGGAAATTGGAGCTTTTTGTCTCGAATAATTCAACCACATACTCTATGTTTTACAAAATTGTGATATTTTTTATCAGGGCTCAGAAAAAAATAGTGCAAGTTTTGAAAATTCAGAAAAGACTGATATGCAGATCTATTTTTCTGCTCTCGACTGAAAGTCAAATTTTTTTATTTTGGTTACTATAGCACCAGGTTGGCGAAGAGCTTTAAAACTCTTTTTGGTGAGCCTAAAATTGATCGAAAGCCAATAAAAATCACAAGGAACTCAAAAGACTATCATTAAAACTGGCTTATTTCAACTTTTTATTTCAGGAACTTTTTATTATATGGAAGTACGACCAACCCGAAATTGGCCTTTCAATCAATTCGCCATGAAATTAAGAGCGCAATTTTGTTCTTGTTTAAAACAATTTGACAAAGTTCGAAATTGAGCTTCGAGAAGTTTCACAAACACATTTTGCGTGGCTCAGAAGAAATTTTAACTAAATTGAGCTTGGTTTCCTTCCAATTTAACGGAGAAATAATTTAATGACTAATTTTACGATAAATGTCTCTATTCCACGGTAGGAACGGGCGCGATGGAAGATTTATCAGTGCCTATCGGCAGTTTCTGAGTACGGGGTTTTAAGGAATTGGGTTGATTCTCATAATCTGCAAAGCAATTGAAGTTAAATGTGAATTTATTAAATCTTTTAATTCTTACCATCACTTTCGTCACTTCCGTCACTTTCGTCAACTTCTTCAACTAAATAAAAATATTCTTCATTCATGTTTTACGATTTGATCTATCATTACTTTTTTTTTGGACTTGAGCACATAAAAAAAGCGACACTTAACTCTCTTGTTCAAAAACGCTTCTCTTTGACGCTTATTTTTCGAACTGCCTAAAGTAATGTAGGCCCGACAAATTTGCATACGGCAGCTGATTTTTTCGTTTGTTCTGGGCAAAATTTCCATGAATAAATATTTCTCAAAACATATCATTTTGATAATGAGTTTCTTCAAAATATCACTTATGAAACGGTATTTTCGCCCAGAACTTCCAAGAGTTTCAATTTTTTTTTTGCAATTAAACTAAAAACACTATCACAAAAAATAGCTGATTTCATTTTTTGTTCGATTATTAAGATTACAATAATCCGTTTAACTGTTATTTTCAGAGTTAACTAAAAATAACCTACACTGCATTTAATTCACGCTCCAATTTTTGATCAAGAGCAAAAAAGAAAAATACGTGATAATTAATATTTTACAGTATAAAATACTGCAAAGGAGATTTGGTTCGTATTTTGAACGATTTGCACCGAATTCTTTATCATACGTATCCTTAGACCGGACCGAAACGACCAAAAGAACCATAAGTTATAGCTATAGGTAGGATGCGCAGCGGGAACCCTACAGACTGAACTGAAACTGTTGATAAACATTTATTTGCTATCGGGGGGTAATCGCCACCGAAAAAGACGATTCCGAGCCAATTTTGTTTTGGGCTATCAAGCGGTCAGAAAGTGAGTTTCAAAAACCTTCAATTTCAGCACTTATTTTGTTTTTGAGGATGAACAGCTCAATTTTTTAGTTTTTTTGTGACAAGGATCGTACTCAAATTAAAATTTGCTATTTTCTTAATAAAAATCTTTTAAATATAGAACGTTCGAAAATGTTAGTCATGTTTGCATTCATGAAAAAAGTATAACAGCTATTTAAATAGTCTTTATATTATGATTTAACTCACACAGTTAATTCAAATTTTCAAAATTTTCAATTATTTTGGAATTTAATTTTGAATTCATATTTTTCAAAAATAAAAAAATAATAATTTAACTAGCTAGAAAATATTTATATCAGGTCACCCAACGATAATAAGCTTAGAAGAATATTCCATAAGTATCCTTAGACCGGAACTTAACGAGAAAAAAGGACCAAAAGTTATGGTCGATAACCCTTTTGCACTATTTTAAATTTATGCATTCTAAAAATATCTTCTAAGCCCATCTCACCAAAATAACTGATCAGGCTTACACNAGAGGATAAGCCAGAATAATTTGGTTAGTTTTTTATCACTATTTATATGCGTATATGATGTAATTTAATGATATTATTATCAAGAAGGCTTTGAAAAATATAATCTATGTGCCATATCTAAAATTCAAAAAATGTAATAAATATGTCACAAACGCCTTCAAGTAATGAATTAGATCATTTCACAAAGACATTTTTTTACTGTTCCAGTTAAAAGACAACTAAGAGCCGACCGTTAAAGCGTTCAGTTAGAGAAAGTGGTTTAGGCGATAGAGGTGTCAGTTAGAAGTGGTGGCCTTAAATAAAATTTGACCAAAAAATATCTTAGAAAAAAAAGAGTAGCGTGGTATTCTATCCACTCTAAAAAGTTCACTTATCCGCTTAGTAGATAAATTAAAAGTGCTTAATAGCTAAAAAACCTCAAAGCTACTGAGGTCGTTATTTATGTAATTATTTATGAAGAAACTGATCGAAGTATCAAGACTCATCAAGAATCATAAAAACGAAAACAAAATAATCTAATTAAATTTAGGGCATTTTTATAGACTAATTATGAGAAGATAAATTGTAATTTCTATGTTGAAAATTTTCAGGCGTTCTACGTGATGCTAAGGACTCACGAGAAAAAAAAACGGTAATCGAGTCAGAAAATGAAATCTATGAAAGATTGATGCGAAAGTATTTGAACAAATTGTGTGCAGATTTTTGAAACAAATCAACGTACTGATGAATTAAATAAACAGGGCTGAAACGACAAATTAATTAATCTTTTTTTATTTTATAAAAATCTATTATATATGCTATATTTCGGCTTTAGAAAACGCTTATCTTTTTGCTAGAAGTTTTGAGAAAAAAAAGCTATCTTTTGCCTTTTCACCTATAACGGCCGGACGTCAGGAAGAAAAAAGTTTATTTTCAGATGCGTTGGCGATTGCGGCGGCTTACAGTAGGTTTATTGCGTAGGGTTTAACCTAGTACGTCCGTCCGATAGCGACCTCCTTTTACTGTGAGAGTATAAGGGGGTTGCAAGTGTGAAAACGCCATGATTAGTAATATGTTTTCAGACGTTCCATGTACACAAAGTTGAAGCAACTAACTGGAGAGAAGGAGAAGAAGTGTCCGAAATGGGACGGAGATGAATCAACATGATATTTTGGTAGCAACGTCTTCAAAGCACCACATGTTGTTTGCATGACATGATAATAATTATGTTATGAAATGTATATAGGTTTTGATTTAACCTGGTGCTGCGGGATTAACTCGCCAATTGGTGGGGACATAATTATTGTCCAACTCGATGGAATGCTCGACAGCGACGGACGGCTTCGTAAGCGAGACGCTGACGAACCGAAAGTAATGGTTTAGTATTAATAGAATAAATTCACATCTTGCACAGCAACTGAGCACAAATATTGATGTGAATAATTAATTATAAAATGTTCTGTCGGTTATTCTTTGTTTTTTTTCTGAGGTACTGAATTCTTTAATACCAGTTTTGTGTAATAAATTAAGAAACAATAGTAGATTCGACCTTTACTCTGCTTTTTTAATAAGTGTGCTCAGTTGTTGAGTATCTTAGAATGTCAAATCGGGTACTTAGTATCAATTTAATCAAATAAGCTTGGCTTGCAGTAAAGATTAATTGATGTGTAAACTTGCTTTTGCTTCTCCTTCTCTCGGTGCTGTATTATCAAGACACAATTTATTTCCATGCTAATTGAAATTGTGTTTTTTAAAATATTTGATTGCTTAGTCTAGTTTTCAATTATTTTTTGTAATTCAAGTGTTTTTAATTTGTTAAAATTTCTGCTGAGCACGCAAAATGTGTTTGTGAAACTTCTCGAAGTCAATTTCGAAATATGCCAACATTTTTTTAAACAAGAAAAAGTTGCGTCCTTAATTTCAGTAGCGAATTGATTAAAAGGCATTTCGGGTTGGTCTAAACTTCCAATGATATCATTTCAACTTGAAAATAAAATAAAAGTTGAAATAAGCCAGTTTTAATGATAGTCTTTGAGTTCCTTGTGATTTTAATTGGCTTCGGGTCAATCTTGGGTGCTCATTTTTGGGTATAACGAAATCGTCATACTATTTAGAACTCAGAATTGAAAAGAAAGTTGATTTGAGCTGCTTATATTTTGTTAACCTGGTTTGCTTCAAATATTGTGGAAATTTGTTCGAATTCTGCACAATCTAATTATTTCCTCAAGTATAAAGCCTGGAAGGTTCAGTGCTTCTTCAGTGCAAAACAATTATTGCATGGATTTTTTGGCGGCGAAACACCAATAAAGCACTGAGAGGTATCTTGTCGCGCTCGTTTATTCGTAAAATAGAAATAAATATTGTAGGAAATTGACAATGTCTTAAATAAAAAGATGGAAAAAGCTCAAAAAGATGCATTCCTGAGGATATATCTCGGGAAAATGAAGTACCATTCAATATTATTAATGAATTGAAAGCAATTTGAACTTTTGAAAATCCATGGCCTGAACGCGAAACAGTGATTTTCAATATGAATAACAAATTTAAAGTTTAAAAAACCTCCATGGTTTGGCTTTTTATTCCATTTTTAAAGATTATTTTTGAGAAGAACAGGTTCAGAAAAAATTTAGGCGAGAGGAAATCACATTTTCAAAACCACTTCGTTTTTCGATAATTTGCAAAAAAAGTGTGTAAAGCTGATCAGCTTTTGGTGAGATGGGTCAGAAGATTATTTTTAGAATGCATAATTAAAATAGGTGCAAAAGGGTATGAACATAATTTTGGTCTCTTTTCTCGTCTAAGTTCGGTTAAGGATAACTTATGGATAATATTCTTCTCTAAAGCTTATTACGTTGGGTGGTGACTGATATAAATATTTAGCTGAAATTATATTTTTATTTTGGAAAAAAAGAAACAAAATTAATCAAATAATGAATAAGTTGAAAATTGAATTAACTGTGGATTAAGTCATAATATAAGATATTTAAATAGCTGTTTATAGATCCTTTTCATGAAATGCAAAGCATGACTAACATTTTTCGAACGTTCTAAATTATAAAAAGATTTTTTATTAAAGAAATAGCAAATTTTAATTTGAGTAAGATCCTTGTCACAAAAAAACTAAAAAATTGAGCTGTTCATCCATAAACAAAATAAGTGCGAAATTGAAGGTTTTTGAAACTCACTGTCTGAGCTTTTGATTCGGCCAAACAAAATTGGCTCGGAAATCGTCTTTTCGGTGGCGATTTACCCCCCGATAGCAAATATAATTTGTTATCAACAGTTTCGTTCAGTCTGTATGGGTTCCGCTGCGCATCCTACCTATAGCTATAACTTATAGGTTCTTTTGGTCGTTTCGGTCCGGTCCTAAGGATACGTATGACTAAAGAATGCGGTGCAAATCGTTAAAAACGAACCTAATCTCTTGCAGTAATTTTATACTGTAAAATATTAATTATACACGGTATTTCATACATATCGTTAGACTGAACCGAAACGACCAAAAGGACCATAAGTTATAGCTATAGGGTAAAGACTATACCCATATAGACTATATATTATATATTATTCATATTATATCTATATTATAATATAATATAGATATAATATGGAGTATATTTGGACGCGGACGACCTTAAGGCTACCCATTCAGAGACCATAAAATCAAAAAAATCCGCTTGAGCAAATTTTTTTCAAGAGCAGATAATCCTCCACTGTTTTTTATTGTTATCTACCAAAAAAATTTCAATGTTTCCTGTTAACTCTCAAAAAAGCACCTTGCGTCGTAGGCACTATGATAAAACTCACCAGATTCAATATAAAATATGACAAGCTCAGGTATCCCTCCAATAGTTAATTACTTGTTCAAAAATTTATAAATCTGGAATTTTTATCTGAAATCACCAGCTGAACGTATTCAGAATTCCACTTTTTATTATATTCAAATATGTCTTCTTTTTGAAGATTTCGGTTTTCTCCGTCTTTTCTCTAAATTTTCGATTTCGACGCAGAAATCGTATAAAAAAAATTATAAATTTTACATGGTGGTCGAGACCGTTAATACGGTTTGTAATAAATTAAAAATAAACATAAATTTTACCTTAATTTAGACAACTTCGATAGGTAACGCGCGTTTTTTGAGTGTTTTTACAAAAAAAAATTTATAAAGTAAAAATAATCTATCGGGAAAAACAGATTAAATGAAATACGCTCAAAAGTCGCAACTGTCGTTCGGAAAAGTTTTTATTCAAAAATTTTGAAGTGGCGAAAAGTTAAACGTCAAGATAAAAAAATTTAGAAATGCAAATTTGTCAAATTGCACCGAGGCTCTTAATTTGCAGACAGAATAAAAAGTGCCACTTTTGAGCTAACTTCGAAAAATCAGATTTTTTCAGATCGATTAATTAATTTTACTTAATAAATGGTTTTTTGAAAAACTAAGCGAAAGTGTCTTGATTAAGGGAGTACCCCACGCTAGTTATATTTCGGCTCTCAGACATAGTAAAAAGCTAATTTTTATCTCATTCTAATTTTTGTTATCGGTTTCATTCAAAAAAAAAAAAATTCGATGTAAAAAAATTTCCTATTTTTTCTAAGTATAAATTTACTTCTTTTGTCTGTAACTTTCAAAGTTTTACCCAGTTGACGCTAATTTCGGTTACATTAGTTCACTCTTAATTTAATCTTGAAAAAAATTTAATTTTCGAAAATAAAAAATTTCAAATGGTTTCTTAGATCCTGAAAATCGACGTACCCCCACGCGGATTATAATCTCGGGAACCAATATATGGTAGAATATTAATTGTTGCTGCATTCAAAATTTTGTTAAAAGTTTGCTTACAAAAAATTAAAAAAAATTTTAAAATTTTTGACCGAACCAAAAAACTCATAAATTGAAAAATTTGATTTTTCTTCTAAGTATTTTTTTCAAATAATTGACTGAATCTCGTGATTTAGACAATCGGATCTGACTGATTTCTGCCAACTTTAAATTTTTAATGCTGAACCTTATAAAATGAAAAATTTGTATTTTTTTCCACCCAAATTAAATTGCAACCTAAGAAAAAAAACGTAATTTTTGCCAAATTTTGAGGTAAACCAAGACTTTTTGACTGCGCCTAAAACCATAGCTATAAAGAAAGCAACAATATGGAGCGCATAAAAAATGAAACTCGCAATTTTAAGAAAGATGCTTTTTTCGCGAAAAAATTTGCTCACTGTGCTCCAAAGAAATTGAACTAGCGCTTAGGGTACCAAAAACAGCCCATTTTGAAGGACTTTATCCTGATTGTACGGCAAATTAAAGGAAAAAAGTAATAATCCTGAGCGATAACTTTTTTTTAACTAACAAATTTAGGTATGCCTCACAAAAAATCCGAAAATTATGGTGATTACATCGCTAAATGAAATTGGCAACAGATAAAAAGTCGAAAAATGACTTTTTGGACGGTAAAAATACCGGTAAGATCCATACAAAAAACTTTTGTTACTTTTTTCGGAAATTCAGAAAAAATATCTCCTGAGTCTCAGAACATGAAACTCAAGCATCTTTATTAAGCTCAGAACAAACGTTGAAAAATCACTCAACTAAATGGCGTGGGGTAACTCCCTTAAGGTTAATTTAATTTATATCTTTAAATTTATAAGAAACATAAAACCAATCCGGACCACCGATTACAATTTATTCAATTTGTATTTATAGGAAGAATGGTACCAATGTAAAAAAGTTCACTGGGTATGAAAAGTGGACTAGGAAAACAAATGGTCTTAAATGATAAGGAAATCTTGAGAAAGAGTGAAATTTCTAACATGATTTGAAAATGAAAATGTGAATGATAACATGTAAATAAAAATTGAAGGTAAAACTATATATTTAAATGTTTAAAAAAATCGAAAGTAAACAGGTTAAATAGAAGTGGGTGAGACCAAATGGGCAACACACGAGCTTTTTTCGAAAACCCAGTATTGCCCCATTGGTCTCAACTGTTTGCCCATGGTCACTGTTGTCCCATTGGTCTCACCACTGTAGTTAACCTGGCAGGAGTAAAATGTAAATAAAGGGATAAATTGGAAGGGTAAAAATAAACTTTTACGGAAAAAAATGTTAACCATAATGTTAAGGGGAAGAATAATTACTGAAATATGCCAGGAATATGCCCAGAAAAATATGCCAAGACATTTTTCTATCCAAAATAGGCAACGCAAAATTCTGGCTAAAGCTACCAGTGGAAATATGTATCAAAAATCTTGTCCATAATTCATCATTCTCGAAATTGAGGTGTTGTTTTTGAAATATTGTTTTAAATTTCGTATTAGCATTATCTTCGAGATATACTGAAGATTTGAGAAAACTACGGGTTACTTTCGTATCTTCGGGGAGTGTAAAGAGCTTAGAGAAACTCAAATGTTCTGGCGGAAATTTTTAGTATCTGATTTTTTTCCATTTCTCTCAGTTTATATATCCCATAAAGAAATCCACTCGATCACAATTTCAGTAATACTTATATTCATTTTCGTCACCGTCAGTCTATGTAGAATGTCATAATATCAAAATAGCTTGAGTGCTTTATGGGCAGATTATGAATTCGACAAACAATGGCTAAAATTTGCAAGTTATTTGCACTGACCAAAAATTTAATTGTTTTTTATTAAAAGCAAACACACAGGGTGAAGTATATGTGATAAATATATATTTAAGAATCCGTGCAATAAATATAAAAGATTCCGGAATCGATTAAAATCTTATCATCATTCGAGATAATTGCACTTAAATTTATTTTCAAAGTTATACATTGGTGCTGGATTGAGAAAGTTAGCTTCGAAAATTAAATGACACGTTTTTGCTCATAAAAGAAAAAGAAGGGTAAGTAAATTTATGTTTTGACAGTTTTGTCACCTGTCTCGGGTTGTTTATTGTTTGCCTGTATTGATCGCATGAAAAATGTCTTAAAGCGGATTGCAAATTTTTTAAAAAAAGTAAAAATTCC